>WNGS01001312.1:7084057-7114834 GCA_020271785.1 Procambarus virginalis | reverse complement strand
ACGTATTAGAAGCAGTTTGAGAGACAGAGTTCTGACTTGAGAGGCCGAGATGGTCATTAAGCAACTTCGCCACTTCTCCCAGTTATAACTGAGCTTGTAAAACCCACTAATCGCCTTGCTAGGTTGAGTGTTCATTCAAACTCACAACTTAATAGACATGTAGCTGGTTAGCTACGGTTGATGTTATCAACTCACAATCGGGGCTTCCGTTTGAGACAGAAATTGGTTGGGAACGTTTCCGTTCACCTTAACCTCCGCTCACCTAGCAGTAAAATGGTAGCGGGGAGTTAGGGAACTGTTGGGGGGGGGGGGGGGGTTGTATCCTGGGGCAGGTCAGTAGTTCAACCACGGGGGGGGGGGGGACCCTCGATATTAAAGGCCGACTGATTCCGAACAACGAGTTACAGGCTATTAATGCCCGTGCCACCTCTTGGGTGGCTTAATCTTTATCAATCGAACAACGAGCCACGTGAGACATCTCCCGTCACGCAGAGTGCAGCCGCACCTCCACAGATCTCCAGTATCATCTATTGATCATCTATCTCCAGTATCATCTACTGGTAATGGCTCAAAGGGGCCACCACTTTCGGGCTATTCGTGCCCGTGCCACCTTTGGGTGGCATAATCTTCATCAATCGATCAATCGAACAACGAGAATTATATTATACACCAGCAAAGTCAGATCATCATTCAGGAACCTAAATACGGAGACATTTAGATCTCTGTACACCAGTTGTGGAGTATAACGACTCTAAAACTTTCAGAAGTCTGCAACGCAGCTCATCTCAACACTGCGAGGGTTGGGGGTATGACAGACGGCAAGAACTAGACCTGAAGATGCTAGAAAAGAAGAATGGAAACGAGGAAATGTTCACAATAAATACCAATAGAACAAGAGGTCATGAATGGAAGCTTAAGACTCAGATGATTCATAGAGATATTAGAAAAGTTTTTTTTTAGCGTAATAGTGAGAAAAGGTAATGAACTAAAGGAGGCTGTAGAAGCGAATTCCATTCATAATTTTAAAGGTAGACAACATAGGGGAATAGGTCAGCAGTCGTTGCATTAGACAATAAGCGACTAGAAAGGCGAGGTCCAAGAGCTGAAGCTCAGTCCTGCAGCCACAAATACATAGGTACAAATAGGTGAGCACATACACAGTCATTTTCATCGAATGGCTTATTACTGCACAATACACATCCTCTTGGTTGATGTAGTCGCTCTGTCGGTAAAGTTAACCACGGTTGGGTTTGGCCAGTATTGGATGGGTTACACCACTGTTAGGCCACACACAACTAGTTTACCTTTGATACGGGTGCCTTGACAGAGCCATGCACGGGCTTCCTGTCCCGGCTAAGTATATATACCCCACCCCAAACATGGGCACAAACAACACACACAAAAAACCCGAACGTCAATAAGCGAAGAGAGAGAGAGAGAGACCGGTTTGCAAGTCCTTAACACTTCTTGCATTCGACTCGTTGCTAAATAGCTTATTGGCATTTAATTACACTTTAAATGCTATACAGAGTTCATATAATTTCAAATACAGCGGCAGGAGAGCATCAAATGACAGCCAGGCAAATGTTGACCTTTGCCTGCAACCAGGCAAATATTAGTGGAGGCGTCCCCCACAGAGCACCATAGTTACAGCCCCGCTCCTGTGCCAGTAAGTCCACAGCGGGCTCACCATAGCCCGTGCTACTTGCCCCGCTCTTGTGCCAGGTAAGTTACGGGCTCACCATAGCCCGTGCTACTTGCCCCGCTCCTGTGCCAGGTAAGTCCACAGCGGGCTCACCATAGCCCGTGCTACTTGCCCCGCTCTTGTGCCAGGTAAGTTACGGGCTCACCATAGCCCGTGCTACTAGGAACTTGTTCCGAGTAGTTGAATCTATAACAACAACAACCCACAGAGCAACAGGCACTGCCCAACTGGTACACATCTATACACTTTACCTTCGACAGTAGAACACGAATTCCAACACTCACCTGCAACAAAAAAATTGTGGGTTAGCGCTAAATATATTCAATAGTCGAACACCATGCTTTTATAAAATATATTTCTTGAGAATAACACTCACATTCTTATGAAAACAGGTTAAAGAACAAATGAAGATTTGCCCCATAAATTGTTCGAGTAAAATTACCATCTGCCGTGTGGTCGGACTGCGACGGTCAGTGAGCTACGATTCACCAACCATTTATGCATCAATTTACGAAACCTGTATATCTTTCAACAATTATGGCCTTTTTTACATTCATTACAGTTCAAGGGCTTCCAAACATCACAAACGAAGGACATGATTGTTATAAGCAACCTCGTAGTTCTTCGGAGCTTAAACTGCTTAATAAATGTAAACAAAGGCGCTATGATTCTCGAAAGATGTACAGGTAACGCACGTGGATGCGGAAATGCTTGAAGAAGGCTACGGTTCGAACCCCGATTGTCACAGGCGGACGAGCACCATTTCTTCCTCTACTCTCACACCGTAGTTCATTGTCTTCGTATCCCTTTCAAATGCTACACAGTTATACTGGCTAACCTCTTTAACCCCACTAAGACAGCCAGCATATAGCATATAATTAACGTATTTACAGTATCTTATAAACAAATAATATTAATGTCTTATTAATCAGCGTATTCTAGGTTGCATCTGCCCAGATTTTCTCCCCCATTATCCTTTCTACTTAGCCACGTGCACTGATTTTATTAATAATTGTAAGTTATAAAGTATATGTTCCATGACGATCAAACTATAAATCAGAAGACGAAGAAGCGACGACGTTTCGGCCCGTCCAGGACCATTCTCAAGTCTCAAATCCTGGACCATTCTCAAGTCTCAAATCCTGGACCATTCTCAAGTCTCAAATCCTGGACCATTCTCAAGTCTCAAATCCTGGACCATTCTCAAGTCTCAAATCTTGGACCATTCTCAAAGTCTCAAATCCTGGACCATTCTTAAGTCTCAAATCCTGGACCATTCTCAAGTCTCAAATCCTGGACCATTCCTCAAGTCTCAATCCTGGACCATTACCTGATAACGGTCCAGGACGGACCGAAACGTCGTCGCTTCTCCATCTTCTGGTGTGTGGTCTGCTCATCATGTCTTCAGTCACGTTATCGTGACTCACTGTGTGCATGTGTGCCATATTCAAACCAAAACCATATTGGCATGAAACGAATGGCATCAACTACTAATGCGGATGAGTATATGGCAAGAACATAGGTGTGATTGACGTTGAAACTGAAGCAAAGTTTACAGAGGTATAAATACACACAAAGGTATGAATGAGGTGGTTGAAGCTATTCTCACCCCCGTTCAGCACAACGTTTCATACACACAGCACAAACAATCAACATATCACCCTTCCTTCCCCCTGACCCATCCCGAATCCTTATCCAGACCCCCTTCCAAGTGCTGTATAGTCGTAATGGCTTGGTGCTTTCCCCTGATAAACTCCCTCCTTCACCGAACAATCGGTGTGATTGACCTCCCCGCGGCTAGGCTTCTCCCCCCCCTCCCAGGCCCAGATGTAAGTATAGCTAAGCACTCCATTGACAGTAAGAAAATAAAAGTTTTCATTCAATAAAACTGCTGGATACATTGTATTATTCTTTATAAATTTTGATTTAAGAAAAACAACATTTAATTAATTTAATTACAACATTTACTCGCCCCCCCCCCCCAAAACAGTTCGCTAACTCACTGGTACCTATTTACTACTAGATGCACAGAGGCATTTGGTGAAAGTAGCGTACCCAACCGTTTCTGTTCCAGCCCGGGAACTGAACCTGGGATCCCTCGATTACGAATTCGTTCCCGGACGGGTTGTCAACAAGTGTTATGCACTAAACTGGAATGGGAAGCGACCTCAATCCACATCTATAAGATTAGATATGACAAATCAGTCGAATGTCAGGGAAATTGAAGCAAAATGCAGCAGGTTCAAGGCTAATAGGCGGGACCTCACTTAACCTACAATCACTGTTTGGTAAACACCCTTACACCCACACTTCAAAAGTGTAAGATGGCGCTAGGAGTCTCGAAGATGCTCCATCGAAACGCAAAATCCATCAAATGTTTATAATTATTAATTTGATGGGATCCAGCCCCTGGTGTTTGATAAGCCAGATATCATTACAATTGGAAATAGTACTTGGTAAACAAAATATTAACTGCCTTTCAAATCTTTATTTATTTATTCAAATGTGTTCCATTTTCCAATATGATAGGCTTTTATTAGCCATGCTCTCCTGAACGTACGTCTGGCAGCCACACCGACGGACATGTCAACACTGGCATTAGAAGCTCGCTATATCCTATTCTTATCGTCTTAAAATAAAAAAAGTAATCGTACTAACTTTGATAGTATGGCTTTATTTTATATTTATCGCCATGGGTATCTAATATATTGTTAAATTGTTCTAAATAATTTACTGTAAATTTGTGTGAACTAAGTCAACTATAAATATACAAAAAACAAACATTTATGAATAAAATGTTCAATTCAATTCTTTCATTTCATTTTAGTAATTTATTATAGGCCCCATTACCCATCCCGTGGGTGTGGTGGTGGAAAGGGTTACAAAGGCACATAATGGGCTCAAGAACTGAACCCACAGCTAAGCATATAACAATCTTGCCAAGCTTCAGTATTATATGCTTCATATAACACACACGCATTATCTATAGTGAGCAAACTTGCATACTTGGCAAAATTATATCTTCATCGTACTGCTGGTCATAAGTTACTACTCAGCAGCTAATTAATAATGCCTCGCTTTCCTTTTCGTCAAAGATTGCCTGAAACTCAAACAATGGAAATACTGAAAGATTATCAGCTTTAGCTTTGATGTCCAAAGGGATTGGAAAGGATAGGGGAGGTTAGAAAAGATTATTACCTTTTGGTTTCCTGCAGTTGGGGACAGAAAGCCTGCTAGGCTTATCGAGGTCTCCCCAGGTCAATTACTTAACTTCCCCAGGATGCAACCCCTCAACAGTTGCCTAACTCCAGTTTACATATTTACTGCCAGGTGAACAGAGGCGCGCTCCTGTGCCACGTAAGTCCACTACGGGCTCACCATAGCCTGTGCTACTTGGAACTTGTTCAGAGTAGCTGAATCTATAACAACAACAACCACATAGGCATTCAGGTGAAAGGAAATGTTAGGCAAACGCTTCTCCTACCGCGGGTATCGAACCCTGGGACCTTTCATCTGTGACCCGCCTGTGCTCCACCCGCCTCGGTTCCTATTTTAAGCATTAGCCCCCACTAAACTTAATGAGAGGAAACGCAAGAGAAGACGTGAACCAGGTGATTCGTGCCCTCTGTTCTCCCACCAAACCCTTGACACGACCGTAAACACAACTCCCTGGGCTCCCCGCGCACGAGCACAATCTGCTGATTCAGACACAAGTCTTGCCAAATCACCAATGAACAACCTGATCTTTGATCTACTTAGTCACTAGGATTCCATGCCTGGAAAATGATCAAGGAATATTTGGTTGCTTGAATCGTATGGAAAAAATAAAGCAATGAAAGCAAGCCTACTAACAAATTAATTCGGACAAATCGATCACAAACATAAATCGAATTGTGCATCATAGACAAGTTGTGATGCAAATATCGTGACTTTGTGTGATAAAAATTGTACCGTAGCTCTTATCCTCAACATCTGCACCTTCTGAGAAAATTCAACTCCTTGTGCACGGACTCCGGACACTCAAGCTAGTAAATGGTAGGACAACAGGAATTTAAATTCTCCTTTGAGAATTCCAATACCCTCGCACCCTCCGAAACACATCACATATAAGCCTACTCGTTGCAGTTAAAAATTATGCGGGTCAACGATAAACAACCTTAAATTATCATCACAATAACAAATGCAAACGAGAAAGGTATGTGAAATCTTCAATAAATAAATAATGTAATAACTTTCAGCCTTCTATTTGACTTGCCAACAACAAATTAAATTCATATTTCATGCGGTATTTGGTAAAATATAACTACAGAGACAATAACTTTAAACTCTGCGATGTTAAATCATCTTGGCCGAAACGCTATGCGTATTAGTGGCTTTAGGTATTGTATGTACTAGCTCTATCTATAAATCTAACATTATGTTTGTAACTCATCATCTATGTATGTACTTTTACCTGAATATAAATTTGAATTTGTATTTGAATCTTACATTATCTTCTGATATAAAATACTGTGCGACTACAACAGATGCGAGCCATGTCAAATCAGAATTAGGAACGTTTGAAAAACTAACTGTACTCGCACTTGTGTAAACTGTAATGGCAGTAACATGCTGCTGTCCAACATGTCTCACAGTTCCTTAGAAAGGAAATAACTTAAGAACAAAACCTTGAGGGGCACAAGTAGGCTTCTTAAGAAAAACTAGACCCCGAGTCACGACTCGACAACCTTTCCTCCATTTTAGAATCCTTTTGAAGATGGCTCGAATATAGAGAAAGGTTATTCAGAACTTTTTGTAAAGCATAATGCTTTGATGGTGAATTACAGAACAACCCTATATCCACACACGCGAACAGCGTGTACATACTACATGGTTCAACAGAAAGTGCCAAGAGCCAAAAACGAAAAGCATGAACAAGTAGTAGAGGTCAAAGGACAAAAGAAAACAGGAATAGAAGAAATGGAGCTAATACATGTATATGAAAAAAAAAAGAGTATCAGAATGAAAGTACGAAAATGACGTTGTTTTTAAAGCAAAGAAGCAACCAAAACTACTACACAGTCAAATAAGACGAAGAATGACAGTGAACGATCAAGTGACAAGATTACAAAAAAAACAGGAGGGGAATACTGTATACAGAAAGTTATAAAGAAATTTGCCAGGAACTAAATGTCAGTTTCATTAGTGTGTTCACAACTAAGCCACAAGAGGAGATAACCTTAGATAAGAGGTGATAAATATTAAGGTGGCAGTAGAGGAAGAAAAGAAACAACTAGCAACACTAAAGCTGTTGGACTAATCAAACCCACATTTCAGAACTCATAGGACTCATTGGTTGTTGCAATAGAAGCCAATCCTACTTACGGAAGGCCACGTGGAAAGGGGAGTATCAACTGCAACTACCCTATGACACTCGCCACACAATCACAAATCGCCTTGCAAAGTTTGGCGTGATATCTGGCCACAAACTCGAACAGAAAATTAGGTAAACAGACAATTTTCCCTCGTTTAATGAAGACTCAATAAGTATTTTTATTTTGTATTTACTTCTTAATTTCTAGATTATCTTAAACACATTTTTAATGATTGTTCACAGTACAGTACTGTAAATATGGAAAGGATGCATCCATTTCCTATAAATGCAAACAAAAATTGAGAATCCTCATGGGATTAGTAGGTAGGACCATGGGCTGCTGCTTTTGTGGTCTGCAGCTCAAGGCTCTGATGGTTCAAATGTGGGAGGGAATTATCAGGGGAAAGCACCAAGCTATTATGACTATATAGCACTTCAAAGGGTCAGGATAACGTTTTGTGATGCGACAGAGAAAAGGAATGGTGCCCAACCACTTGGACGGTCAGGAATTGAACGCCGACCTGCACGAAGCGAGACAGTTGCTCTATCGCCCAGCCCAAGTGGTTGGGCACCATTCCTTTCCCGTCCCATCACAAAACTGTATCCTGACCCCATATCCTGGCCAGTGAAATAACCGTTAAATTCCACAATACTGTATTTTGCAATTTATACGACCAGGACATGGATCACCTAAAACCTCCATGCTCAAGTGGCACACCAGGAAAGCCCCAAAGTCCCAGGTGGATACCAGTATTGTGGTATGGTTCTGGGATCCATCCTTATTGTGGGTTCTAGTGGCTTAGTTGGCAGTACAGCGAGCTGCTGCTTCTGTGGTCCATAGTTTGAGGCGATGATTGACATTTTATTTATATTATATATATATATATATATATATATATATATATATATATATATATATATATATATATATATATATATATATATATATATATATATATATATATATATATATATATAAGGGTTAACTCTTTATCTAAATTTGAAAAACTGACATCAGTATCAGAATTTAATATACAATTCTGTGTTTTAATATACAATTCTGTGTATCCAAAGAAATACAGGGTGCAACAGCTTATGAATTTAATCTGTTCCCAGAGACTGTTCGTAACCCGAAAACTCGTAAACCGAAGTGAATTTTCCCATAAGGAATAATATAAATTGAATTAATCTGTTTCACATTCCCAAAATATTAACTTCAAAGTAAATTTTATACCAAATTCACCCAAATCTTTAGTACTAAAGTATGTACAAGTTATTGCTTACCTTTATTGATGACTTGTTGGTGTATGGAAGATGGTGAGGATGGGGGGAGGAGGAGAGGTGTTAGTATTTGGAAGGGTAGTCCCCTTTCATTATAATACCAGGCAGTGATGACTTCTCTGAGGTACTTTCTCTCCTTCATTTTGCAGGAGTACCACTAGGACCTGGTTATGGCTCACTGCTTGCTTATCTACAAAGAATCTGTCTAAAGACACTTGTTTTTCCCTACATTTTAACACTTGTCTGTAGTGAGACATCACACTGCCATTTAAAAGGTCAATGCAACAGCCTGCTACAGCTTTATCTGGGCGAGTTTTTTCAACAAAACTTTGCAGTTCTTTCCATACTTTACACATTTTCTTAATGAGGAAGGGACATCCTTTACTGTCTCTACTCACAACTATTTTCTGAGGTTGAACCTTACCACTGACTTTCTTGGGACCCATGGTGAGATATATAATAATTACTTTTATGTTCAAATACCCAAAAATCCGAAAAACACAAATTCTTTACAAAGAATTCAGGCGCAATTGTCACTAGACGGGAGACACTGGTAAACTGAGGAGCAGTCACTGTACCACCATGCGCTAGGTTGGCCATACACGTATCAACAAACTACATTACCCAAGGCAAAGTTCGTAACCCAATTAGGATTTTACAAAGAAATTGGGCTTGTAACCCGAAAAGTTTGTAAAGAGGGGCATTTGTAAGCCGAGGTGTCACTGTATATGGAATTATTAGCTTTCAAACATTTTAGAATAGTGCACTTTATGGGTTAAGGGGAGCTTAAAAATGGCAAGCATGCAATTAATTGTCTAATTAGAGCGACCTTTCATCCACATGTGCTAGTACAGTACTTACAGTTACTATAAAATAAAGACTGTTGCACACAAAAAGTCCACATTTTGCGCTATTAATTTTGTAAGGGCATGAGAGAGAGAGCAACAAGCAAACATTTGCCCGAAATGCTATGCATATTAGTGGCTTTAGGTATTGTATGTACTACGTAGCTCTATCTATAAATCCAACATTATGTTTGTAAATCAACTATGTACTTTTCCTGAATAAAAATTTATTTATTTATACTTATTTATTTACATTTCTTTTTTTTCCATGACCTAGGATAGTACATACTGTATATGCACTAAAGTTAGGCACTAGGTTGCAAATATTAGGACAAGAATTGTTTATTTAGGCCTGGGACAGGTTAAGTTTATTATTATTACTCTTTCACTTTTCCTTAGGCCCTTTAATATTCCAATAGTACAAAACACGAACTTTTGAAATATAGTACAACAGCCCATATTTTTGTATATTCCATCCACAGTAGTTATAGATACAGTACTATTATTTTTGGAGGATGGGTTGAATTAGAGACATGTTAAGCAGAATAAATATGAGATATTCAGAAATGTAGAAAGCAACTGCAGTATGCAGACGAGAAGTCATAATAAAGTGATATATGTTGACCAAACCACACGCGAGAAAGTGAAGGGACGACGACGTTTAGGTCTGTCCTGGACCATTCTCAAGTCGATTGTGAATTTCACAATCAACTTGAGAATGGTCCAGGACGGACCGAAACGTCATCGTCCCTACACTTTCTAGTGTGTGGTTTAGTCAACAACTGCAGTAGTTTCTTCATTGCCATAATTTAAGTTTTAAAATAAAGTGTTGCAACAAAGCAGTACTCACCACATAGCCTGCACGGAGATAGGCTTGAAGATGTGTTTCCGCCCACTAGTACACACACTGAAGCCACTGTAGCCAAAAGGAAAAAGGATTAGCATTAAAACTGACAAAGCTAAAGCCGTTAGAAATACAGAAAAGTGAAGAAAGCTCAAGAGGTAGAACTACTTACTGAATATCAGCTATTGTAGGACAACATTGGAGCCAAAGCTGTACAGTACAGTACAGTACTGTACTTTGAATTGATAACAAATGATCTAAGCCTGGAATTGATAACAAATGATTTAAGACTGAGCTTTGGGCTGTGCTTCTGGAAAGGCATTAGTACCCTATGGTAAAGCACATCCTAGTGGAAAGGATTGCATTAGTACCCTGTAGTAAAGCAGTTCCATGTGGGAAGGGTGGCAAATAGCATCTTATAGTAAAGTACAGCCTATTTGAAAAGATGGTATTAAGAACCTATATTGAAGCACTTTCTAGTCGAAACAAAGGCATTTACCGCCTATGGAAATGTGCTTCCTAGTGGGATGTATGGTATTTCACATTGTATCTTCACCATAATTCAACCCTTAAAACATGCCAAATATAAAAGCATGTAAATATATACGTGCTAGTAAATATAAAAAAAACACGAGATATGAATGTGAACATGCATTCAAGAAAGGTGTACAGTCATTTGTGTATTTAACAATTGGAGTATTCACACACATTTATGAAGACATAATTACCAAAGTTTTACACAAGTGTAGAGCAGTGTCAGGACAAGAGCTATGTTTGCTGTGTCTGTCTTTCCTATAATCCTTATCATAATGTGATGCTTTGAAACTATTGATGGTTTTTGCATCCACCAAAACCTTGAACCATAGGCTTGTGTATGCATTTGCATATATTGATACGTAATCCCATTCTTGTTACTGGCATTTTTATCTGTAATTCATTACAACAATTTAAATTAATTTTTCACTTTCCCATACACAAGTATCACTGCTGGTTTTAAAAGTCATTAACACTCATTACCTTGGACCGAGGATCAGAGGTCAATAGCTATTCAATACCCTCCCAGCAAACATAATAAATATTACTGGAACAAATGTGTCCTCCAAGGAAAAATTAGACACATTCCTGCAAGATATACCAGACCAACAGGTTTGCAGTGGGCATGTGAGCCCATCGGCTCTCAAAGCAACAACCTGCAACAGCCTAAGTAGAACAACTCTCAGAACACACTCCAGGCACAATCCGAGTCATGCATCCTTGGTTCACTGGATAATCAGTCAGGGGATTTCTGTTTGTTTGCAGCCTGTAGAGCCATTAGAACTCAGCAGATCTCGCATAGCCTGCAACAACTTGTTCAATTTCCCCACTGAAAATTTGAGCATTTTTTCTAACAAATATTGTTTATATTTGCAAACAGAATGAAAATTTGTAAACAGGATGAAATCATGTACCGTGAATGTTAAGTGTTTTCTAATTACATTTACCACATTTATGACAACAAAAGTTTTTATTTTAATGTGGAGCTTAGAGACCTAGCCAAGTATTTTTAATGCATAGGTTGTGAACTCTTGAAATGTTCTGCATATTAGTAACTTTATGCACTCTACATAAATATTGAATGCATTACAAATTACCAGAACTCCTTTTTGTTGTTCCTTTTCATTCTAACTATTCAGACTTATTTTTAACACTTCAACATATCATACATATACTGCAACACCATCTCCATATGCAATGGAGTATAATCCAGGACAGCATTGCGTTTAATCTCACTCATGTGTCCTCAACATACAGAAGAATGAGCTGATGGGGAAGAAAACTTCCACTGTGACAGTGCTATTCTTTCTTATTAATCTAAACATGCATGCTAAGCTAATTTGTGACATTTTGTAAAGTCTATTCCCTTATCCTATCTTATATCCACTCAAATAGTGCATCCACTGGCATAATCCACAACCAATTAACCAAATAAATTTGTACATCCATACATCATTACCTAATTTCCCTCTTTCATGGGGTGGAAATGCAACAACCAAGAATTTTTTTTTGAGTAATGCAGGAAAAGATGACTAGAGATATTAAATCATAAAACATCAACAAATATACTCCAACATTCATCCACAGCAGCACCCCACTGCTTCCCAAGACCAAGTGTACAGTGGTCCACATGAATTGTCATATACATTACATACAAAATACAGTGAATGACTTCTACATAAACTCACCCATCACCATCGAGGCTAATTCTGGTGTCAGCAAGAACTGGTAATACAAGTCCGAGGGAAGGTTTCTCCACAGTAAAATCTATACCAAGCAAACAGTCCTCCTCTTTATCCTGGCGCCCAGTCCTTCCCACCACAGCCAGGTAACGTACGCGGCCCACGTGCTGTGATTCCAAACGGACAGCCTGCAAAAAATAATTTAATGACTAGCATTCACAGTAAATAAAAAGCATCAGCAATCATTCTGTGATGTTTTCAAGTTAATCACCCTGACTGTGTGACTGCACCATATTACTGTATTATTATTAATACAACTGAATGCAGGTATATATAGGAAATAAGAAGCTGTTATATTTAATGTGACTAACTATAGAACCATAGTGACATATATCCAAATAAAGATATATGATTTAAGCCAGCCAAGGCAATGGAAAATCAATCAAGGGAGAACCACAGATTGGATACGCAGAGTAAGCAAATGCCTTAGGTAAATATCTGAACGAGTCCAATATTAATAAAATTAAAAAATAATTAAGTTGTTTGCAAAACACCATGGAATACCCTTTTAATTTTGATTATGACTTAATTAGGCAGCTTGGTTTCAAAACCACTCTAAATAAAGAACAGAACATTTATGTCTACAAAGAAATTAATACTGACCATATGCAACGTGTCCCCGGGGCACAGGAGGTGCAGCATGGCCTGCAGGTGACCTTGGATATCAGGCGGAGCAGTACCTGTACGACGACCTCGACCCAACTGACACTCATTTTTTGGTAGCAATACTCCAAAACCTGAAAATAGAAAGTAGACACACTGAAAATAAATCCTGTACTCTATGCCAAATTATATATAGATATATATGAATGTAAGTGTATATACATGTGTATATGTATATACAGAGCAAGGTTCCTTTATTTGAAAGTTCCAAACGCCCATGTATTTAAAGTGAGGCCTTATACTATTCAGATTTATCAGTGAGTGAGTGGAGTGGAGTGAGTGGAGTGAGTGGAGTGAGTGAGTGAGTGGAGTGAGTGAGTGGAGTGAGTGAGTGAGTGGAGTGAGTGGAGTGAGTGAGTGAGAGTGGAGTGAGTGGAGTGGAGTGAGTGGAGTGGAGTGAGGGAGTAAGTGCAATTATAAATGTTATAAAAACAAAGACTCACCCTTAACTGCAAAGTAGTATTCACTCAAACTGAAAAAAAAAATAGTCAATTCAGTATAATAAATAATTAAATACTATATTTAACTATTATTATAAATATAGTGGGAACCCATTTACACAAATACTCCCTTTTTTGATTCTTGGGTTATCCAGAAATAGAAATATCTAGTTGTCTATCCTTATTTATGGGATAATAAATGGGACTGCCTGGTAAATGGCAGTCCAGCCCCATTAACTAGGAAGCCTCCATGCGTTTGGAAGAAATATAAACAATTTCCTTAGCCAACTTAACCAATTAGGCCTATCCAAGCTATTGTACTAAAAGACAAGATAATACGAAAGAAGTGCAATAGTTATTAATGCGAGCACACACACACATACATTTATGACATAAAATGTTGCACAAGTTCACAAATAGTAGTGTCACTAAAAATGCTGAGGCACACATCAAGTGTGATTACCGGCCTTCACTATTTTGCTGCAAAGTACAGTACTACACAATATTTATCCTTATCCATGTATGTAAGATGTAATCTTGTAGGGAATACTATATTATATATCAGTGCATACTATTTTTATATGCAACATTGTTATAATTTACAAAATAATTTGTAATAACAAACTCCAAAATTATTCTCATTTTTTTTTATAAAATGAGGTTTGCTCCAATTTTTAATAGTGGTTAATGCATTTCTAACATAATAAATGATATATATACAATTCCATTTAGTTTTGATTTTAACTTAAATATTGTAATGAGAAGGGATATGAAGAGTGAATGTGTGAATAAGTCTGCAGTTAAGTGCAACCTAACCTAGCTTAACTGAAACCAGTATTATACTACAATTTAATAAATATTTATTTACACCCCATTATCTGTGGATCAGCAGGATTAAGGCGAAAGACACATATATATTAAATACAAAAATATCAATTGGTTTTCTACAAATATATTGGTGACTTCCTATTAAAACACCATTATAGATATTTTTAGCACATATACTGTATCTGATAAAATAAATGCCAAAATAGCAAAAACGGACTAACAATATATCTTGCTAAAATATATCTAAACCCCAGGTTTCAGTCATCCAAACAATCAGAGCAAATAGACCAAATATCCATTTGGTCTGGATTATTGAGATCACACTGTACTATATTTTTAACAGAAGTATTTAAATAAATTTGCCAAATAGAATTATTTAAATGTAAATTATAAATGTGGCTAAATATACCATAGTGCAGGCATGTCAAACATGTGACCCTTTGCAAGCACACCTGTGGCCCACACAANGGATGTTAGCCACCGTAACCCTTAATGCTGGATGCTAGCCATCGTTAATTAGTGTGCCTGTTAAAGCCTTCCTCATCACAATCTCTTCCTCAGCGCTGGGGTTATTGTTACAATCCTCAGAGAACATATACCACAAACATAGACATAATAAAGAACATAAAATTGGGATAGTCTCAAAGCTCTCAAAATGTATATCTGGAAAGAGGACGAGGTATGAAATAATAATACATGAAGATACTGGAAGCCAGGAGCCCAATTTTACATAGAGAAAGATATGGAAGGAAATGTAGATTAGTACCAGTGAGTAGAGGTGCCATAGGCACAACCAGAGAGCACTGTATAAACATTTTGGCTGCTTAATACTCTCGCAGCAAGCATAATAAATATTGCCGGACCAACCGGGCTGTAGTGGATATGAGGGCCTGCGGGCTGCTATTACCACAACATTGATGATGATGATGAAGATAAGCCACCCAAAAGGTGGCACGGGCATGAATAGCCCGTAAGTGGTGGCCCTTTTGAGCCATTACCAGTATCAAGAGCTGGTACTGGAGATCTGTGGAGGTGTGACTTACCCTGCGTGACGGGAGATGTCTCCCGTGTACCACAACAGCCTATTGGATCGAGATATCATCCCAAGTCGAGCCCGACCCGAGGTCAGGCTCGGGGAGTAGAACAACGGGAACCCTCTCCAGGTAAGGTCCAGGCAAGTTACGCAGATGGCAGGTTAGCTTCAGGACGTGTAACGGGTGCACGACCATACGTTAGAGCTGCAAGATACTTGTCTTAATAAGGAAATCATGCAGATGGAGGTGCAGCAAACACAAACTGGAGAGGAAATTCTTGGTTTTCGGCAACCACAAGGATGCCTGGTTGCTCACTGCTTTGTTTACAGTGTGACGTCACGCGACAGCTTCCGGGAGACCTGGGGCCAAGATTCGTTAGCCACTTACGTGTCAACTTACGAGATCTGTATCTTCTCTTACCTCCATCATGGCGCCTTAGTCTGTATTTATTTACTTTACAAGCTTGGAAGCGCTACGAAGACGTACTGGCGCTGGTTATTATGGTATGGACGATCTCGTAGTACTTCCGAGCTCATAAACCGTTTAGTAAATACAGACTAAATTGGTACGATCTCTTAAGAGTTACATATCTCGTAAGTGAACAGGAAAATGCTTGACGAGTCCTGGTCCAGAACCCTAAGACACACTCTTAGTATGAGGCTACAAGATGATCATCGGCGGCGTATGCGAGGCTGGCTAACATAAGAACAGCCTTCAGGAACATGTGCAAGGAATCATTCAGAACCTTGTATACCACATATGTAAGACCAATCCTGGAGCATGCGGCCCCAGCACGGAGCCCGTACCTTGTCAAGCACAAGACGAAGCTTGAAAAAGCTCAGAGGTATGCCACTAGACTAGTCCCAGAACTAAGAGACATGAGTTACGAGGGAAAGCTGCGGGAAATGAACCTCACGACACTGGAAGACAGAAGAGTAAGGGGAGACATGATCACTACCTACAAAATTTCCAGAGGAATTGACAAGGGGTAGACAAAGATAAACTGTTTAACACGGGTGGTACGCGAACAAGGGGACACAGGTGGAAACTGAGTACCCAAATGAGCCACAGGGTCGTTAGAAAGAACTTTTTCAGTGTCAGAGTAGTTAACAGGTGCAATGCATCAGGTAGTGACGTGGTGGAGGCTGACTCCATACACAGTTTCAAATGTAGAGCCCAGTAGGCTCAGGAATCTGTACACCAGTTGAGTGACAGTTGAGAGGCGGGACCAAAGAGCCAGAGCTCAATCCCCGCAAGCACAACTAGTTGAGTACACACACACACACACACACACACACACACACACACACACACACACACCTCTTGGATTCATTCTAGTACAAATAAGTGGCATACTACGATCTTGGCTGCTACTCGTATTATGGCCAAATTTAGCCAAGTGGGGCTCACCCGCGGCCACGGAGCTGCAGCACTAAGCCACCCCGGATATTTTAGGCCAGCATGACACATCGGGTGAAAAACCAGTATAGCACCTCCAATGAGCCTGAAACCTGCCACCTGACTAAATAACTCCGACCTCTGACCCTGGCCTTAACTTCCGCCAGCACGATCACGCGTCATCACATCACTCCAGCAAGACGAAGGAAAAAAAAACAAAAAACTACCAAGGAAACGCTTTGGCGATTATTTCTTTACCAAATTACCGTTATTTATCTTTGACATTATTGATGACATTTCCCTCCCGGAAATGCCGCCACGAGCCTGGCTAGCCGCGTCACTAGCCTAGGGTTAGGTTTAGGCTAGTGACGTGTGGTTACTAACGACACGCCATTCTGAGCCATCCGAGCACCGCTCCTGTGCCAGGTAAGTCCACTACGGGCTCACCATAGCCCATGCTACTTGCCCCGCTCCTGTGCCAGGTAAGTTACGGGCACACCATAGCCCGTGCTACTTGGAATTTGTTCCGAATAGCTGAATCTATAACAACAACGCCATTCTGGAGAGGTTTCATGACCTCGGCCGCAGACACGCAGCAAATACGCGTTGCAATTAACGTTGTCAAATGTGTGTGTGTGCTACTTGGCATCGTGGAACAGTTTGGCGCGTGTGTGGCAGAAAATACAAGCGTGAATCAACGCATGATCGGTGTGGTTAGTTTCATGGCGGTTTTTAAAGCCGCACATGCCTGAAGCCTATTAAAACACACAGCCATTGGACGTAATTAGAAAAATACAAATTTATTTAGGGGATCGGTTAGGTTACATTAATAAGGTTACCCAAGTGATCATCTTATCGTGTGTCAGTAATATGCGCCATATTGATTAGACAGAAATTAACAATAATTAAAGGTCTCAACTAAAAATAGCATATACCCGTGTGCCATATAGCACAGTGGACTACGTCCTCGGCTCGCAATTGAGGGGGCCCAATTTTAATATCCAGCTGGGACAGAAACGGTTGGGCACATATCCTTTCACCTGATGTCTCCAACTGAAGATTAAGCCACCTAAGATGTGGTACAGGCATGAATAGCCCTTAACGGATATCTCCGTTAACCTAGCAATTAAATAGGTGCCCTATCTTGAGAGGTTATCTTGAGATGATTTCGGGGTTTTTATAGTGTCCCCGCGGCCCGGTCCTCGACCAGGCCTCCACCCCCAGGAAGCAGCCCATGACAGCTAACACCCAGGTACCTATTTTACTGCTAGGTAACAGGGGCATAGGGTGAAAGAAACTCTACCCATTGTTTCTCGCCGGCGCCTGGGATCGAACCCAGGACCACAGGATCACAAGTCCAGCGTGCTGTCCGCTCGGCCGACCGGCTCTCTGGAGTATTTGCTGCTGGTTACATCCTGGAGAAGGTCAGTAACTAGTCTAGGCATAGTTATGACTTTCCTGTCCTCAGGCTTGTCGAGGTCACTTAAGCACAGCCTTTGTCCCCGGCAACGGGAATTATTTGATTTTAAGAAAGGGATATAGTGGCACCAGCGTAGCTCTCATCATGTAATTACACTTTAGGTAATTACACACTTAGGTAATTACACACTGGATTTCCACACCAGCAAGCGTAAGGTGATGTAAATGGGAAGAAGAGATAAGAGACCAAAAGAACGGTCGGTACCCAATGAGGGGAGAACTGCCTTCCCGCAACTCAGCAAAAGACCCGGTAGTGAACAGTAACACCAAGACTAACTCTGCAGGCTCGTGGAATTAGGATAACGTAGTACGGTTGATGTTATCAACTCACAATCGGGGCTTCCGGTTGAGACAGAAATTGGTTGGGAACGTTTCCGTTCACCTTATACCTCCGCTCACCTAGCAGTAAAATGGTAGTGGGGAGTTAGGGAACTGTTGGGGGGGGGGGGGGGGTTGTATCCTGGGGCAGGTCAGTAGTTCGACCACGGGGGGGGGGGGGAGACCCTCCATATAAAGGCCGACTGATTCCGAACAACGAGTTACGGGCTATTCATGCCCGTGCCACCTCTTGGGTGGCTTAATCTTTATCAATCGAACAACGAGCCACGTGAGACATCTCCCGTCACGCAGAGTGCAGCCGCACCTCCACAGATCTCCAGTATCATCTACTGGTAATGGCTCAAAAGGGCCACCACTTTCGGGCTATTCGTGCCCGTGCCACTTTTGGGTGGCTTAATCTTCACCAATCAATCATCGAACAACGAGAATTATATATACACCAGCAAAGTCAGGTCATCATTCAGGAACCTAAATACGGAGACATTTAGCTGTACACCAGTTCTGGAGTATGCCGACTCTAAAACGTTCAGAAGTCTGCAACGAAGCTCATCTCAACACTGCGAGGGTTGGGAGTATGACAGACGGCAAGAACTAGACCTGAAGATGCTAGAAAAGAAGAATTGAAAACGAAGAAAGTTCACAATAAATACCAATAGAACAAGGGGATATTAATAGGGTATTAAAAGTATCAACATAAGACAGAACACGAAACAATGGGTATAAATTGGATAAATTTAGATTTAGGAAGACTTGGGTAAATACTGGTTCGGAAACAGGGTTGTTGATTTGTGGAACCAATTACCACGTAACGTGGTGGAGGTGGGGTCCCTCGATTGTTTCAAGCGTGGGTTGGACATGTTTATGAGTGGGATTGGGTGGTTACAGATAGGAGCTGCCTCGTAGGGGCCAATAGGCTTCTGCAGTTGCCTTTGTTCTATGTTCTTAACAAGAGGTCATGAATGGAAGCTTAGACTCAGATGATTCATATAGAGTATTAGAAAAGTTTTTTTTTAGCGTAATAGTGAGAAAAGGTAATGAACTAAAGGAGGCTGGGAGAGCGAATTCCATTCATAATTTTAAAGGTAGACAACACATAGGGGAATAGGTCAGCAGTCGTTGCATTAGACAATAAGCGACTAGAAAGACGAGGTCCAGAGCNGAGGTGTTAGCACTGCATTCCAAGTCAATTTTTGCCAAATTGATTCAATCCTACATTTATATTATGTTCAGCCTATGCAATATATTCTTTTATATAACTTAATTATCCCTTAATTTAACTCAAAAGGTAAAAGAAAATGAAAGAGAACAGTTTAAAGTTTATTTTATTATCATAAATTAGATTCTTGTACAAATTATATACAAAATATAGCACACCACTGTTATACATAAATTACATTGTAAATCACCAATATCATTATGACAAGGAGGAAGTTACAACTGGAGAATATTACAATCGCTATAAAGGCTGCAAGTAAATTGACAGTGAAGAGGGTACACACAACCACCACCATTCAGAACAGGAGAGCCTAGAGCGCTGATTATCTAGGACAGTTGATTTCAACACAAGTCAGCTATTCTGGCTAATATTGTCTTAAAAAATTTAGATAGCAAAGACTGCATTTTTCTGAACTAACCCACATTAAAATTATGCATTATTTACATAATTGCCGTCTTCAAATGTAAGGTTATGTAGAGTATCTTTTGACCCAAATTACTGCCTTGCTACTGACTTGCAGCAAACGCAAACCAAGTTCACTATACAGTACTAGTAACATATTGCATTGTCAGAGAAACTCGCCAAATCATCAAATTTTACTAAATTCATACATTTCAAAAAGTAAAAAATATTAGTTTTGAAAGGGTGTGAATGCCCTTTGGAAAACTGCTGTCTTGTAGACTTGTGCAGCAACCATAAAAAAAATGGACACCCTTATTTCCTGGCTGACAGTGCTTTAAATTATTTTGAAATTTTAAATTTCTTTCAATACTGTACATAAAATGCTAAATTACTAGTGCAAATACCACAACAGCTGTTTAGTGTCCTAGAAAATCAAGACCCTGTTCAACCCAACCCTGGATGACACAAATATTAGTGTACAGCTTGCTGTAACAATGGCAACACTGGGAACAGCTGGCCTGGGTCACATCTCATCTCATACATCCTTCACAATACAAACTATATCATCACATACTCAATACATTCGTTACAATACAAAGCACACAATCACATACAGTATTTACAACTTCAGTTTCATTTAGCCTTGTGATTTAACATGAACTCACAATGAGAAAATAATGGGTGATAAGTGATTGGTCTAGGCATAATTTTAGGTATTGTAAAATTCAGTTGTTGTAATAACAAAAACATTAACTGGTCTAGTATACATTCACAAACATAACAATAAGACATAAGGATGACACAATCAATGCAAGTCATCATAATTGAGCAAAAAGGAGGAATGTCTACTGACACCAGCTACAAATTAGTTGAAAGAGACGATTGAACATTGTGCTTTATAATTTGCTACAGTATGTTTTTATACAAATAGAAAATTACAACATTTGCTATAAAATGTCAATCTGTCAAATTCTTAACACACCTTGAATAAGCTGGGACATCACAATCACATATCTATGACACTAGATACTGAAGGGACCTGTCTATGAAATCATATTCAATAACAAAAAAAAATATTCAAACACCATATACTATTACCCGGTGGCCAACAAGCGCAGGTATATTTTTCACACAATGCAATACGAGGTAAATACAGTGATGAATGACAAATTTTGAAAATAGATGCCACACACTTGAGTTGTCATGGAAAAAGACAGACTCCAAATATTTTTAACATTTAGTAGAAAGGGATTACAAGTGTTCAGATAGACTAGAAAATAGATATAGCAGTGGGGACTAGCACACCTTAGTGGAAATCACAAGTTGTTTACTACTAAGAAGTTGCACATCAGAAATGAATCTCCACAACATGGAAGAAAAACGTAGGATGTAATTATTACTACAGTATCTGAATTCTGAAGCAACACAGAATGGCTATGCAAATGCCAAAAGATCTTAGTGTAGTGCCTCAATATATTGGCATGATTAACAATTATATTTCCATAAATTTAAGGACAATCAAATTTAAAATGTGCAACAAAATTCAAAGCTATTTATATAAGCAACTGCCACATAATGTAGTCATTGTCGTATTAAGAGTGAGGCTTCAGAATTTCTGCCTACGTCATATCCATACAGCACACACTTTATCCTGAATTATGGTCCTACTCTCACGACTAGCAATGTGTATACAAGATACCAGGAAGAACCACATAGCTACTCCGCAGTTCATGGGTAAGTGAAACATTTAATTTAAACTGATGGGAGATTTTACAGTATATTTAAATCGAAATGTCTTCTCCCATGAACCAGCAGATGTGTTCTACTTGGAGGCACAGGAATTAGTGATCTGGAAGTTGATAGCCACTGACAGTTATCTCTTTATATGAGATTCAACATTATATCTGCACATCCTGCAGCTGGGCATCTGTACCTCATCTGAAAGTGGCAAAGGTTATCCTTAATCTACATATCACAAGGTGGTTTTCAAAGATGGAAGCCTAAATATCAGCATCCTCAATGTAGTAGTGGTAAAATTAATATCACTTTACATAGTATGATAATTCTCCCTATTTGTCCTCGTTAATTTAGTTAGAGGGTGAGTCTTGCCTTGCTGTTTCTTTTGCCGTACTTCTGTTCCACATGCTTGGCCTCTTCCTCCTGGTGGAGGTTTATGAGGGGGCATCACTGTAGGGGATAAACTACCTCCTGGAGTCATTTGTCTCGCTGGAGTCTGTGGAGGTTGGGACTGTGCTCGGAGAGTTGGCTTAAAATTATAGTCTAAACTGGATTTACGTTGAGGTACAGGTGGTAGGAACTTGTCTGGTGTGGAACTGTCAGAATTTGCTCTTACACTTCTTGTTTGAACTTTAGGCAGCCTCTGTTCTTGAGGATCTTCAAATTTGACTACAAGACTTTTAACACAAATTTCTTCAGAATTAACTTTTTCAAGGTCTCTTACATCTGCTTCTGTTTGAACTAATAATTGTTCTAACAACTGCCTTGAAGAGCAACCTGGTGAAGTAGGTGATGTACTCAGGCGTTCTAAACTGTGAGATCTCTTTCTAATGCCTTTCATTCTAAATTGTTTTATTTTGTCATCTTCCTTCTGTTCCAAGGCTTTAGTAATTTTCTTAACCTTACCCCCTTCAGTTTCACCTTCAACCTGTCCCTCAAATTTCGCTCTTTTTTCTGAAAAACTACGACCAAGGTTATTGGGTAGATTGACTTCTGTTTTTTCCAATTTAAGGTCACAATAGCTTTGGGAGCGAGTATAGGATGGCGAAAGAAGCTTCTCCTGGGTCTTTCTTAATTCTGCAGGAGTTCCTTCTTGACTTTTACTTTCTAGAAGTTCTGTGTGTTGTTTCACAGTTCCAGGCACTGGAATCTCTTCAGTTAGAGAACATCTTTCATTACTATTTAAGATATCATTTTTAGGTAACTCTATATTAGAAGATAGCGGAATTATTCCCTGTGTCAGAGATATAGTTGTGCATGATATATTAGGCTGTGATCTGGTTAGGGCTAAGGGATTTGTACTATCTGGAATGCAAATATTTAATGTAGGTGTGCTCTGGTGGTGGTCTAAGAAACTCTCTGAATTTTCCTCCATGCCCTCATCAGTCAATTCCATAGGAGCAACCCTTTCAGTTGGACTTTTATAAGGAGCTGGTCCATATGCCTTTAAATTTGTTACAGGCCTGCAATGAGAGGCATCTTCAATTGCACCATCTTCTAAATATTCCATTTCATTTGATATTATTTTATCGCCAACTAATCCATCTTTCATATCAGAACTTCTGCCTTTGTTTCTTCTGATAGTTCCTGGTGAGAATGGCCCTGGATCTTTCTCAAAGTAAGTTCCTGTTAAACTACTATTTGGTACTAATATTTCTAAATTTTCTCTAAGAGGCTGTTGCTTTATATCAAATGGTCCAAAGGAACTATTCCTGGAAGGTATAGTACCTACTGTTCCTCTTGTATCACAGGATCCCCAAGAGCTTTGTCTAGAAGGTGTATCTCTATCTGCTAGAACCACAGCACTATCAAATGATCCCCATGAACTATTGCGTGATGGAGTGTCTTTTATATCGACTCCATAAGGGATAATGGCACTTAATCTTTGCTGCTTTCTTTCCTCTCTGTCAAACACCTTGTCAAGTTTTACAGAGAAGGGGTCATCTCTTTTAACAGTGTCTGAACCTACAGAGTCTTGACGTCCATAACTTGGTGATCTGACTATTTCCACTTTTTGCAACTGACCACTCAAGGAACCAGATGAACTTTGTCTCGATAGTGGCAAGTCGCCCTCTTTATCTGGACCAGATTTAGTATCATTCATTTTTACCTTTTCCTCAAAATCTTGTTTCTGTCTTTTCACAATGCCTGCAGGCCATGTAATTGATTCTTTAGGCACACCTACAGGACTCTCTGTTGTATCCATACTCTCCTCCACTTCACTCTTTTCCTCTTGCCATATCTGGGATGGAACTAACACAGCCTGAAGTTTCTGAGCAGCTGGTTTAGTCTGGGAAACAACTGGTTCACTACCCTGTAAGTCTTCACCTGGTGCAAGTAAAGTTTCAATGACTTTATCTAACTCAGCAGTGCTTGAATGGTTACTGAAATCATCACTAGATGTGATTGTATTCTGTATCTGTATTGTATCGCCTTTTTTTACATTTTGTGTTTTTTTACCAATTTGATTACTACTTTGTACATTTTCAAATTCATTAATCCTATCTTTAACTGAAGAAGATAATTGTAGTGCAGAAACTTCATTAATGGTACTTCCAGTAGGGCTGTCGGTGAACAATGGATTGAGTGCTTCTACTACAGATAAAGATGCTTCACTTTGGTCTTTTGTTGAACCTTCAACACTCATATCCCGAAGATCCCTTTGTTGCAATGTTACATGGGCTCGCCATGACTGTACATTGAGTGATTGGGAGAGCCGCCATGAATCTCCTAAATCATTTCCACCTGAAATTAAGATGCTAAAATGTATTGAGATTCTTGTAAACTAATAGACTTAATCTTATGTATATTATTTTATAATTTTTATAACGGTTTAAAAATAAAACTCTTCAATATGCAGTACATCTTATATTTAATATGAAAAAATAACACTTTAAATATTCAAAACAATCATCTTACCTTCTTCCATATTTTGTGGAAATAACAGGCCAGCAGTGTGGTCATCGGGCGACCATGATTTTGGTCGTCGATTCTGGTCATTATTAGGCAAATTACAAGGTGTAGGAACACAAATGCTCAGAGAGTTGGATGTAGATTCAAATGTCATCCGTTCTGTACTTTTTCGTCTATTTTCAATGTTGTTACCATGATCAACATCATCATTTAGACTGTTATTGTGATATCTGACATTTGGTTTGTTAGCCTGTGCTGAAGCCGACTTGAGGTTTGTTTCAGACTTACTCCGCCACAAAATATTGTGTCGCTGTCTGCTAGCATCAAGAATCCCCTGAAAAAATAAATGAACTTTTTATTATGTGGGTATGTGTAAATCTTTCATCCACTAGCATTACCTAATAAAAATTATTTATCACAAAATTACTTTTGGATGGCAGTGATAATCAAAAGAAGGTGCCAAGCCAGGAAGACTCGTCCAATAATGATTGCCTAGCGTTATGGATGGTAGTAAAATATACTCTTGTACAGCTAGTACATGTGCTTATGCATAATATTGCACATGTTAGCCTAGGATTACTTATTTAAGCCTAGTACGTGTTAGGGTAGGTTTATGGTAATTCTGATTCATTTTTTTTTGTCCTTTAAAATTACAACAGTATACAACATTTAATTTTGTGCAACAGACTATACTTTGTGCATTCCATTGTAGCTATATAGGTACAATAACTTGACAGTTGGGGTTGCCAGAGACTTAGATAACTTGCAAAATAAAGCCGAGAAATGACTACTAAGAATTGAACCCCAGCAATGTACATCAGTCAGAATCTGGAGAAGGAAAAGAAGAGCAAAAGGAACACAGTTACAGAAATATTCACTTCTATAGATCCTTCACTTTTTTTGTAACACCAATTTTAGTGCAGAAGATCAGAAAGTGGACTTGTCTTGGTATATATTTTTAATTCATAAATATTTTCCCTATACTGTATGGCTTCTGTTATAGATATTTTACAAGATACTGTAAACAAATGCTGACAGTTTACACAGCAAATTATCCAGTGAAACTTAATCTGGCATATCTGGAATTCACGAGGTGTTTACTCCTGGTTCCTAGGGTGCAAACATTGTTGGTGTTATTGACTTGGCAGCTATGCTCTTATTTATACAGTATATCCCTGCATCTAGGTTTTGAGGTGTTTTACCTACTTATACTTCGCACAACTACAAGGTATAGTAGACACCCTTGCAACATGTATACCTTGTAGTAAATTATTGAATTTGGCCTGTAGCCTAGTGCTGGGCCCCATGCTCAAATTCAACCATAATAATTGAGAACCTTAGTTACGTACAATGCACACAAAAATATATCAAAGGGTATCAACATCTGTCCACTTGGTAGCTACAAAACACATTCATTCAAGACTTTCTTTGCACTTCATGAACTTTTCAAGTGTACTTCATACATGGCCAGGGTATGATGGTCATACATAACCCTCATTTCAAATTGGCAAACTCATTTGCTTAAAATACTGTTTATGACAATATTGGATCACAGATTAATACAACAAAACTAACCTCATAAGTTTTAAGTTGGCTGCAAAATGCTTGATTTGGTTTGATGCAAGTCCTCTTCTTCTTTACAAGAGCAAGAGCTTCTTCTAGACTCATATTGAAGGCCTTCATGGCATAAGCAATCACTACTGATGCCGACCGGCTGATTCCCATCTTACAGTGCACTAAAACCTTGGATTTTTTATTTCTGTACATAAAAAAATACCAATATGTTATTACAGAAATTTACCCATATATGAAACAGTTTCATCATTACATTACAAACAGTACATCATTACTATTTTAAAGCACTAAAGTAAGGTTCCCAGTTCTAAGTTACTTTAGCAAGTTAAGTATGTGTCTTCCAATTGAAAACAATTATCTATTTAATTTTGAAAAAACTATGGCATGATCAGACAGAAAAGTAAATATATAAAATGACACCACAGTCAAGTTTCTTAATGAGATATTAACCAAAATATGTCATTAACTGCATTTTCTGCCAGGGTTGGTTAAAAAAAAAAGTTTTTTTTCTTAAAACCCAACCCACCCGAGTTGGTTTTTTATATATTTAATCAATAGATAAAAAATGTGTTTAAATTTAATCATAAGTAACTAAGTTGGCCCGTATTAACTAATTCTTTTTAACACTCGGGTTTTTTTTAAACTAAGAGACCTGGCCCAGGTGGGTAAGTGGGCAGCTACCATGCCATCCTTGACTTTTGTACACACCAAGACCATTGCCCTAAGTACTAAGTAATATTTAATAAAAATCAGAAATCAGTGACTAACTGGTCTTATTCAACTTGTACAATTTTATACAAACAGTATACAAGCCATAAATACTGCAATAATAAAATTTACAATCCTTGATACTCACTTGACTTCTGAAATATATTTGAAGGTACTGTTCCAGTGCTTGAGGAGCTCCGTCTTCTCATCATCATACACACGAATGTTGAGGTAGTCAAATGTTCCAGGGTAAAAGTTGTCTATCTCCTTGGTTACATTGAGGATGTAACCCCACCCTGATAAGAAAAAAAGCTATTAAGAAAAATGTATAAATGATATACAGTACTGAGTACTGTATTTAAGAAGAGTAATTTATGTAGCAAAGAGAGTTTTTATACACTGCCAGCTTCAAACTGCATCCCAAATGTGCTATACAATCACAGTAAAATTATAACACATACATATTTTACTGTATATGTAAGAAGTGACTCTATATGTATATTGTTTTATATACTGTATATTCTGCATGTATTATTAATTGTACATATACCTACCCATTATTTTGTAACTCTTCTAGATTAGAAGCATTCCACTCTGATCCTAGGTAAACATGAGGGAAGATCTCTGTTGCAGCATCCATTTGTCCTAAGATAACTAGCATCTCTTGATCAATATAGATTTAAATTTGAAAAGATTCATTGCTAAGTCCTCTTCAAGCCTTTGACGTATGTTTTAGAGGTGACTTCATCTATATCAACACTCATCATGATTTCTTTCATTTACTGCGAATACGAAGCTGTGTTTCTTCCCTGGGAAAAGAAGTAAAATAAATAAATTCACAATACTGTACATACTTTTACTAATCACAAGAACATTTATTTTAGAGTTCAATTTCATATAAATACATTTGTGTAAAACAAAATTGGAATTATAATTTTGATTTCAGAACTCTTATAACAATCTAACTATAAAATGGAATATCTGTCTGAGGTTGGAGGCCAGACACTTGCAGTTGGCCTCGTGCAACTTTCCATGATAATGTGTGATTGTATGGGGAGTGTCATAGGGGCTTGGGGCTGACTCCATTGCCCTTTATATAGGTATTGCCTTCTATTGTGAAAACCAACAACTTTCAGTATAAATGGGGGTTTGTTTTTTCCATATAGTTTTTTTTTTACATTTTCAGCTGGTCATCACACACATTGATGTAACATGGTTGTGGTTACAAAGTAAAAATAACTTGTTTATGTTGTGTGTTTGCTGGGTGCACCATATTGCAAACTTCTATAAGAAACACGGTGGAGACCTGGGCACTGCCGGGTACTCCATTTAGTGATACACAACCTCACAAGTGAATCTAGTGATATACAAAATGATATTGTGCTTCGATAATCTCAAATATTAGAATAATTAATGTAAAAAAAGCACAGGGGTTTAACCATTACAAATGTATGTTATAGTGGATGTGAGAAGCTTACTTGTCATTAAGAGAATCTGGCGAAGAGGGTCGCTTGGATTCAAGGCTGTCCATGCCATTCCACTCATTGATGCAGGACTGGTCAGAGCCAAACCACGCTCATAGTACCCCACCCAGTCATGGTTGACGCCGCCCAAGAAGTAGTGGGAATCATGAGCTCTTGAACTAGACTTGTGCAAAGTTTGCAGAGCCGACCTAGAAAAGGAATACAAAAATTGGTTATTGTATAATTTCCATTTTACTAGATAACTAGACAAAAGTCTATAGGCTGATAGAGGGCACTTAATATGTTACGTAGATAAATTTTCATTGTTAATTTCGGCAGCCATCTGATCATAACCTGTGCATTAGCTATACTGTATATTAGCTAGTACAAATGTAAATGTGAGAGTATCATTTGTAGTCAATATTCACAGGAGGAACACTAGTGATTTCGTTTAGACTTGACAACCGTACACTGAATTATATTCGATGCCATCTATGGCCGCTCACTAATGTCAGTTGTCAGCCCAGCTGGCACTTGTTCACATCCAATAATCAGCAACCGCTCACACCTCGCCGAAACACATTGCCTTGATAGGACATTAAAATATTTTAAGAATGCTAAAAATAATATGACACTGGAATTAGAACACATCAAATAAGCGATATTAGGGCAATTCTAGCTCGGCTATATGCCCAAGAGCTCAACATTAATCATTGAACTGTGTGTAAATGGATAAAAAATAGCTAAAATTAAAAAAAAACAGGCCTAGTTTACAATATGCATTCAGAAAGTGTATATGGGCGTTGATATGGAGAGTATCATGATAAAGGGACAAGCCAGTATGACCAAACATGTATAGGGTTGAGGAGAGGATACGAGTACAGAGTGAAGGAACAGAACTGTATAATATATGGATGCTGATAGACAAGAGCAAGCAATCAAGACGTGCATCATAAAAATGTTCTGTCACATTCAAACAGCCTAAAATATTTCGTACATATGTAAAAAAAAAAGTGCACTGTCATTGTAGCTACATGACTCCCATCTCCCTGGCTGCTATAACCATTTAACGTTGACTATCACGGATATTAATGTTTTCCGTGGCCCACACGCACCAACTGCCGCCCCTTTAACACAACCCTTCTCACTTGTTATGCCAAATTATTTTGGAAGCTAATTAACATTGTCACTTCCGTCAACTCCACCCAAACACATCCTTTATCTGCCACTATGAATGGCTATTGTTTTAGCAAAATATTAGTTGAAACTGCAGAGAAAACAACTGCAAGACACTTGCTAGTGCTTGCTTGCACACTTTAGAATATCCTGTAGTGAAGGCTATCAGGATACTGGCTACATCACCGGCCCTGAAGTAGAGGGAGAAAAGCCCGCCCGCCCCTAATGCCCCACCCACCCAAACTTATACCAACTATTAATTGAACATACAAAAATTAACTGTTGTACTCTAATATGTTCTCGCTTTTTACTATTTTCCAGTTCTAGTCTTCCTGTGTGTACTTCACCTAGTAAAGAGCTTCGCCTCTTTGGTCCCGCCTCTCAACTGGGTACAGGTTCCCGAGCCTACTGGGCTCTTAACGTATCTACATTTAAAACTGTGTATGGAATCTTGCCTCCATCACATCACTGCCTAATGTATTCCATTTGTCAACACTACCCTGACACTCACAATGTATTTATATGTCTGTAGTTCATCTGCGTACTAAGTTTACAAGTCTGTTCCCTTGTTCGTGTTCCACCCTAGTCCTAGGGAATGTAATTTTTGGTTTTTGCTCTCTTTCTTGGGCGCTACACAATTAATAGAAAATAACTTGAATTTTTTTAGATGTAATAGTCTATATGTTGTACTTCCATCGACAGTAACTATAGGTACTACCATTTTTAGACGAGAGATTATTAACACAATATCCCGCGCAGTACCAGCGGCTACGTGGTCTCCCAGCAAGCAAACCATGCTCGAGTGCAGGCGAGGAGTCACAATAACGTGGCTGAAGTATGTTGACCAGACCAGTTCGAGTGTGAACACACAACGACTTGAGAATGGTCCAGGACGGACCGAAACGGTCGTCGTCCCTTCACCTTCTATTGCGTGGTCTGGTCAACAAAACATGCTCGAGTAAAGCTTAATCAACGTCGACTGATTGTTACACCGTTACTTTCCCGAGGGGACGCTAGTTAGTTAATTTCATACAATGAAATCTCGAGCGTCGCAGGTTGCCAAACTTATCAACAAATCACTTCCCACAAATTTTATTTCATT
>WNGS01001312.1:7061015-7076138 GCA_020271785.1 Procambarus virginalis | reverse complement strand
TACAATCATAAGCTTTATTTTGTGAATCTCTATTAAACAGTAAATCAGAGAGCGTGTAAGGTTCCATGTGCGAAGAAACAGGGAGATTTTACATAAAGACAGTACATGATAGTTTAAGTAGCGAACGCACATTTAACTTCCAGCCATGTATTTGTAAGTAATCTTTAACGTTTTCTGGATAGTTATGTTTGATTTGGTTTACAAATACGCCTTCCTTGTTAACATCATAAATTAAATTGGCGATAATTTGAGCAGAGAAGTTCGACGACTGGATCACTGTGCACGAGGCTGGTATGCCAGCAAACACTTTCCAGAGAGCAATATATCTTGGATAGTCGCTCCACGACAGTGTTACTTGGACCATCGACTTCCTTTGATATTACATATTTACATCTTATTTTGTTATGAAATTATATTTTTTCAGAGTAAAATTATGTTTTCTCATGTTCTGCATCCAGCATCCACATTATAGTGAGTAATATCCATATTACTTATTACTTACGTAATGCTAGGAGGGTTTGAGTAGCTTTGGGTCTTTAGGTAACAGAATCTCCAATAGATGGGGCGAGAGTCGCCCCCATCTCTCTCGCCCGGGCGGGAGTCGAAACTTAATTAAAATTGCTATATCATTGGTCTCCAACATGATATTTCCTTTGGTGCACTCATATAACGATTATAGCTCAGTCTTTCTGAAGGATGTAATATTTTAGGCTTTATTAGCGTATCTTTGTTAATTACACAATATATTTGCAAGTGCGTAGGCGTCTGCACTCCATGACCGAAAAGCTACTGAACGCCACTATAAAAACATATAATCTTCACTTGAGCTAAATATGTCTAATGTAATGTATTTAAAATAATGCTTATATTTCTATCTTTCTTAAGACATATAAACATTTGTGTTTATTAACGAATTTACGTAAAATAAAATTGTTCTGAGAGAGTTGCTCTGTCGTTCAGTCTGTACGGGGGTCGGAGCTCGGCGACTATTAAACACCATGAATCTTAATTAGAACTTTAATTAGTCTATAATAAGTGTTTAAAATGAGCCTTATATTCCTATCTTTCTTGAGGCATATAAAAAATTTACGATTATTTACAAATTTACGTGAAATAAGCATTGTTCTGAGAGAGAGTTGCTCCGTCGATCGATCTGTAGGATCGGAGCTCGGCTATATAAAAGTACACGTATCTTCGCTTTAAATTTAAATATGACAATAGTAAGTATTTAGAATGAAGCTTATATATCTGTCTTTCTTGTGACATATAAAAATCTTATGTTTATTAGGAATCAGCGTGAAATAGGCATGGTTCTGAGATGAATGCTGCGGTTTTCGAGCTCGACGAGCGATGAAAACTGCCCCTTTTTACAACTACAAATATCTTCGGTTTTACTTAAAATATTTGTCTGATAGAGGTTTTACATATAGATCGCGTTTCTGTCTTTCTTCTGACTAATAAATAATTTTGGTTTATTAAGTTATCAAGATGTTTTTCAACAATATTCTTTCAGCGTTCGTCTTTTCCAACATGGGCGACCCTTTTAGAAGCGCGATACTTGGGTTAACCCATCCTATAGTTGGGTCTGTTTCCAACTGGGGTTCGAATAATCACACCCTGTTCCTTGGACACACACACAGCCCCGCTCCTGTGCCAGGGTAATCCATACGGGCTCACCATAGCCCGTGCTACTTGGAAATGTTTCTGAGTAGCTGAATCAACAAACAACAACATGCTGTTCCTCTACAGCAGTGTGTATCTCCAGCCCAAAAATACACGAGGAAGGTTTTTAAGATGGTCAGAATCTACAGTTGGTCGTGTTGTTAGTCACTACACCGAGTCTACCGGCCTGATAACAGGGCGCTGCTCTGTCAGTGGCTAATACTAGCTGACTCGTTGATACTTTACAATAATCAGGTAAATTCAGGTAAATACAGAAGGAATCAGCGTGCTGCCAGACCCTCTGGTCGAATCGTACACAACTGGTGCGGATATCTTTGGTTTGGTACAGGTTGTATATCACTTCGTACACGGATTCGTAGGTTTATTTATTTACATATTTATTTATTTTTTATTTACAGAAGGTACAATATGTTTGTGAGAGTACATAATATTGGTATTTTTACATTCTTGCAAAGTCACTAACACACGTAGCGTTTCGGGCAGAAACGTGGATTTATGTACATTTAAAAAAACCTAATCCATCGCTGTAGATACTGTATAATATATATTATACAGTTATGTGATACACGACATATTATATACAACATTGATACGAATGATATAATACAGTTTTTAACAAGCGATCTCATAAATAAAATAACTAGTGTGAGGGTGTACGATACGACCATCTGTGACAGCTGATCCACAATCTTCTATTCCTTGTTATAACATATATAATAAAATAATTATAATTCTGATAAAGATCACAAAGAAATTTAAAGTATCTTAAGAATATTATTTGTTTTTATTTTACATTAACTCAAATATTAAAAGGTTTAAGATACATTTCTTGCATTAAGAGAGTTGTTAATAACGTGAGCCGGAACTAAAGGTGACAGTGAGTCACAATAAACATGGCGCACCTCTTTCAGGTGGACCGCGTCCGCCTCTTGTGTTCCTGTTGCGTCCTCAAGCCTATCACTGCTATTTATTTTTGCCGCCATTGCCTGAAGCTGAGATGCGGAACTGTGTTTCTCACGAGGTAAATGGCGGTTGCTGCCACGTAGGAAGTAAGGTTGCTTGGAAGGAAGTTGTGTCCGTAGTTGGGTGTGTCTGAAGTCGGCCAGTGAGAAGTCTGACATGAATCTTGGTAATACTTTTCCTCGCTATGTATATCTTTAAGATCAGTGGGGATTCCTGAGATCTGCTCTTGATGTTTAATTCTTATATATATTGGTTTTTCTTTTTAGGTAGATACGCTCTTCTGCCCCAACTGCTTGGAGAATATGCCATCCACTGAGGCGCGTCTCAAGAAGAACAGGCGAGTAATTGTAGTTAATACCATAGGTTAATACCATAGTTTTAACTGTTCATCTATTCGAATTAAATTGGTTAATACCACAAAGATTATTTAAGATTCCAATGATTAGGTGTTGACTGTTCTATACTCGTTTTGATTGATTGTTGCCGCCGAAGGCGGCTAGTTTATTGTGCACCCCATACTCATCCTGTGAGCGGTAGCGCAAAAGCATTACAGAGGGCACAAAAGGTCTTTATCAGACCTCATCTTAGATTATTACATTAACACTACATCTATCCTTCACACCTTATAGTTACAATGTCAGCTAGTTACAGAGTAAGTGCTATTTCAAGAGCTACATATTTACAGTAAGTCATCATACATTAATGGTAGGTCTTATCGCTAATACATAATAGTTTGACCAATGGGGACATTACAGAGTCATAGGGGAGCTTCTGTTCTTGTTAGTCTTCAAAAATACACTACTTATTTCTGAATCTTATATGTCGTTCATCTACTAGAAGCGAAATGTGGATACAGTGCAAGTATTTCAGGTAATTTTCCCATGGTAATAAGATAGGTTGCCATATCATACAGAGTGAGCTTAGATCTATCTCTAAATGGCTCAATTTTGCTACAATCAAAGATATAGTGTTCTAGTGTGTGTCCCTGTCTTTGTCCACATACTTTACACTTTACTTCATCTAGATCCCTATACAAGCCGAACTGCCAGAGATACTTGTAGCCAAGTCTTATACGAGCTGTGACAACATCTGTTAGTCTACTGACTTTGTTACTTGCACCATACACATGTTTTACTTCACACATTTCAATGTGATGGACAATGGACTGCTAATTCCAGTTTGCACAGTTACTTTCTTCAAATCCATCCAAGAGTTCTCGTCTAATGACACTTTTAAGGGACCTATTTGATAACTCAAGATTCCATTCAACACTGTCTTTATTTACTGCAGCCTTAGCAAGGGCGTCAACTTTGTCATGTTCCTGCAGGCCAATGTGAGAAGGAATCCACAACATTTTATATTTCCCTCTTGCTAAGTATTCTTATATATCTACGTCTAGCTTCCGAGACAAGCACGTTATTACTTGATTGCAAACTGTTTATTGCTCGTAGTGAGGAAAGGGAGTCGAAATAATTAAGCTGTCTACTTCAGTGTTGTCAATCATTTCGAGTGCTACCAGTATCGCTACCAACTCGGCTTGCATAGTGGACGCCAGTTACTAATTCGGGTATTCCTTTCAATTGTGCTGCCATCGGGCTGATGAGCAAAACAGCACTTCCTGCCCTCCTGTAGCTGTATTGAGTGATCCGTCAGTGTATATTGTCTGTGCAATGTGTTTTCATCTTGTATATTGTGAATGTGTTCTATGGTGCTTAATTTAGCAGCAAGCTGAGCATGAGGGTTGTTTGTGATTAGTTTCTTGGTGGGGTATGCAGGGGTCAGGATGTCAAAAGGTACTATCTGTACTCGTAATTGGGGATCCTGGGTTAAATTCCCAGGTCATAAAACAGCTGGGCTTGCTTCTGCAGCACAGTTTCCAGTTTAATTTGAGGTGTAGTTAGTACATGGAATATAAATAGCTGTTTTGTTATGATTTATTCTAGCATGTAGTCCATTGTATTATCTGCCATATTTGTTGCATTGTAGTATGTTTTGCCTCGACAGTTCTTGATATATAATAGCTTTTTCTTAGTCTAATACAACTTTCTCTACATATACAGAATCATGATTTTCTATTTGCAAAACAAAACATCTTTCTTTTGTATCTCTAACATCATTTAAAAAAGATACTGTCATTATGGATTTGTCTGAAGTAGAATAAACAGTTATAGAAAAATATAGCTTCCTTGAATATAGAAATTAATTGCTGCTTTACTCAATACAGTACTATAAACTTGTCTTGTGGTATTAAACTAGACTAATTGTTAATACCACAAAGACAATCTTTGTGGTATTAACCAAGATAACTAACGTTACATCCTGCATTACTGTACTGCTCTAAATTATTAAGATAATCGAATTGTGACAGGTATCATTACAAGTCTTAAATTTTAAGTCATAAAAAGTACTCGACTTCAAAATTACAATGGGTTACAATTTCAAAGCATTTCTAATGAATATTACATACTGTATCATATGCCATATTTAGTGTTCTCAAATTGGACAATTATTCTTAATTTAGAGCCCAATTTATCGAGTTATAAATTTCCAGACTTCAAAATTTATGCCAAATTATTGATAGAATAAAAAAATCCTCAAGTTAAAACAAATTTCCTGAAACTAATTAGCCAAATTTAAGATTGCTCCTGTAAGCTAATTAAGGTAGAAATACTCAAGTTCATCACGATGTGTTTCACATTTGTAATTTTGAAGAAATAATTTTTTATTTATTTTTTTAGGTTATGTTGCTGAAACTTTTACTGCTAGAATCCACTCTTAACATTTCTGAATTATTGGGACTGCTTAAACATTTTAAATCTGTATTCCCAGGAGCACAGGCAGGAGAATTGCATAATAATTTACAATTGGAAAATACCAGAAGAACTAGTTCCAAATCTGCACAAATAAATAGCACCACACTAGACCAGACGACATGGTAGAATGTGCACAGTAGCCCCATTGAATGGCGCAAAATGGCCTATAATGGCCCCATTGAATAGGCCAATTGAGAGAACTCGATCAACACCAAAGACCCAAGAGACTTTAAAAACATTCCCTCTACACGTGCAGGACATGACTAGCTGACCTCTTGCAATGTTTAAAAGGGAAATTGGTAAACACCTTCAAATGGTATCTGATCAACCAGGCTGTAACTCAAGTAAAGCTGCAATTAGCCACATTGAACAACTTGGTTGACGAGACCATCAACTAGGAGACCTGATCAGGGTAGAGACTTTGCTCTGAGGACGTTGATCTTCATAGTCATTGACAGGCATATGACAGGTATGCATATAAATGATTGGATGGGCCCCTTAAAATTTTTCCAGTCTTTGTAACTCATTAGAATTTTGTTTAAAGTTTATTTATGTATTATTTGTTTTTATGTACAAGACTGTATATTGTGCTTGTGAGAGTACGTAACATTCTTGTACTCTTACATTCACAGGCACTCTGGCTGGCTTTAAGCCAGCCAGTGGCCTGTGAGATAATCTGCCACTGTTTAAATACAATGAGCTATTACATTTCAAAGACCAGTGCCATACTACAAATGCTATACAGTAGTAGTCATTTAAAGTGCAGTACAGGTCCTCGCAGCCGAATGGAGAGCGCTCTGGGGGTTGTAGTCCTAAAGACCCAGGTTCAATTCCCAGTTGAAGCAGAAACAAATGGGCAGCTTTTTTCATATGGTGCCTCTGTTCACCTAGAAGTAAATAGGTACCTGGGGGTTAGACAGCTGCTATGGACTGCATCCTGGGGATATGTATGTGCGTGCATGCGAGAGAGAGAGAAATATATATGTTAGATATGATGGAAGTAAAGTAAGTTGGGAGTCAGAACATTAGAGAACTGAGTTAGAAAGACCAGGGGTCCAAGAGTTAACAGCTCAATCCTACAAGCACAAATAGTAAATACAGTTTAGTATTGTAGTCATTCATCTGGAATAATTTCTTTTTAAACATCCCCAAAAGCTAAATGGTCCCCACGCCTTCCAAAAACCCTAAATTATGAGAGTCCTATTATTTATCCATTCCTTTTATTATTAAATCAGGTGTGCCAATTGTTTTGATTGTCCAAGCTGCAGCCACACTCTATCAACTAGAGCAACAAGCATCCAAACTCCATCTCCAGATGACTCGAGTAAAACGGTGACCAGGAAGGTGTACTACTTGGCCTGTACAAGCTGCAGGTGGACTTCAAGGGATGTTGGTCTTAAAGATCAAACAGTTGGTAGGTTAATAATACGTACTGTATCTCGCTCTTTTTCAGGAAATATCCTGATGTGGAGAGCGATTGCAACTCTTTCTATTGATGCATTTTGTCATAGAATTTTGCTTGCAATATTTAGCTACCTTTTGTTATTAGACTAAGCCTGTATATTTATTGAACAGGGTATATGAATACAGTCATTATAGTGTTACTTATTGATTCCTGTATTATTGTTATAGCAACTGGAGGCTGGTCTGAGCAGGATAATGAACATTATAAGTATCTGCAGTCCCTGTTGGAGCATTATCGGTCAGTTGCTCAGCAAGAGAAGCTTGACCGTGAGAGGAAACGATTTTCTCATCGTAAGTCGGCTTACTTGACCCTCACAGACAAGTATGGCCTTCCATCTCTTTTAGGACGGAAATCTCTTGCACCGCTCTCGCCTTATGCACCAAAGGTAGGATTATATTAATGAATACCTGTATTGTTAAAATCCTGTAATTTATTATTAAAATATTATTTATTATTGTGCAGTATTTTATGAAAATGCTAGGAATTACTAGAATTACTAATCTCATTGGTATAACTATTTTGCATGCATTTAGTAAAGAATCAAAGCCAGACTAGCACCAATTTTTCTCCTCCCCCCCCCCCCCCCCCACCTCCCACTATTATCATCATTACATACTTTATTAATGTTTTTCCACAGGGGGATACTAGCCAAGCCTCAGAAATGACCCCATCAGAAGCTGTTTCTGAAGTAGATGGTCTTCCCGATAATATATTTACTGATGAAGTCGTTTTATCATTGGGTATGTTAAAGGAGAATTTTTAATGAGCGTATATATAGATGAAATGAAGAGCTTTCTTGCTACCCTGTGCCTGTATTAGCTTCTGCATAACAATTTATATTCGGACATAAGTCAGTATTCATACATAATGTCAAGAAACCAGATGGGGGAGACAATTGATGTGATGTCAGTTCAAATGTTCACGGGTAGAGCTCGGTAAACTCAAATGTAATTGGCCCTATTTTTCGCTTTTTACAACTTTATTACAATTGTTACATCTTGGTATAACGTTTTGATGATGTATTAGAACGTTGTCACAACTTGTTAGGTGCTATAACTTGTTTGAACGTTGTATCAACGTCATAGTCTTGTGTGTTTGGCGGGAGACGTGTTAATTTCTAAATCATTTAGAAGTAATTTACATAGCGGTGCTGTACCTGCCAACTTCTTGTAAAAATCTATTTAGTTTACTAATAATGAATCAAGGATAGTGTGAATACTTTCTTATCTGACGGTACCTGACACTGTAATGCCACGAGCCAAATTATTGTTAAAATAAACCCTTACTATGGTATTCGTTTTACAGTACAACACACTTCAAAATGTGTTAATAATATGACCATAAAATTGAGGGCTAACTCCCCATAATTTACTGTAAATCTTATTTTCCTGTGTAGTGTTAAAGTAAAATAATTTTTACAAAGCCCCTAAATGTGACATTTTGCCATAGCCTTTTTAATTTTTAGTATAATGCATTATAGACCTTGCTGTTAATGTTTTTAATTTTTAAATATGTAGGCTACAGTATTATATTTTACTATCAGCAACAAACATGGAGCAGCGCATGGCATCCCCTGAATGGCAGCCAGAGAACACCTGCGACTTGTACCCGCTTCACAAGCACATTCTTGTCAAACGGTCTCTTAGGTGCCGCCACTGTGAGCACAACCTTTCTAAGCCAGAGTATAATCCTTCTTCAATCAAATTCAAGATTCAGCTTGGAGCATTGTAAGTTTGTTGTCTTGGTTCATTATGTGTGCTGATGAATGTGATCGTTAAAAGAAATGTCTGCCTGAAGTTCACCATGTTAAGTGATTGAGAGATTCTGGGCTACATATTGTAGTTTCCACAACATGAGCATTTTGTTTGTAAAGCAGTTGTTTATAAGGTGTTCACTAGGAAATACCATTAGTTTTCACCTAAGTTCTGTATTTAAACATTTATTGTGTCCTTGCATTACCCAGAGAATGCCATGTGTATCAACTTGAATCTTTTAACACTTGGGTATGTTGTGTATGTAAGTGCATGGAAAAATTAATTTTTTTATAAAGTCACTGCCCCCTGGTTGTAGGTTTTGGAAGCATTTTTTAAAATAATGTGGAAAAGGAGGGGGGGGGGTGTCAAAGTAGCAAATGTATTTGTTCCAAAATGTCAGTACACATTCTCTGATGCCAGGAGTTACTCATAAGACAGAAGCTTTGGAATACAAGTGCTACCTAAGGTTATGTGTTCTGCAGTACAGTATATTAGCTGGCTTTTTTTTTTTTTTTTGAGCTAATCCCCACATGTTACGTCCTAAAGTCAGATTTGACTGGATCCAAAGAACAGGATGACACACTGCTCTGGCACCACATGGTTAGTCTCTTCAAAGAATGTACTGGTGCTATGGACCACTGGAGAACATTCCATCTAGCATAATGCCCCCATTGAGAATCCTTGTAAGAACTCAAAACTGCTTCTCGAGCTCAAATGTGACTGTTGTTACTAGGCCTACTGGGTCTGTGTTAGTAACCGAGATGAGGACTACACAATGACCACTGCTGCAAGTCTTCGCTCTCACACACTTGGGTGCCACCACTGATCGCCCTGAGAGCTCTTTCAGTCGAACCACAGGAGGAACTGCTACTTGCGATCCGGCCTTGTACCCACGGAAGTGTGAAGGGAGACTCGGTACTAACCCTCAAGACGTTGCTTCATGCAGCTACAGCGCTTCCTCCAAGTCTTGCCCGCCATAACAGTCACAGGTTACCTGTTACACACCTGTGCGGCTACTTATAAGGTCTCCAGCTGGGTTTGAAACTGCATCCCAGCAATGCAGCTCAGTGGTTAAAGTCTGTTTCGCCAGACAGTGATACGTTACCACTATTACAGTGTTACTCAGTGTTACCAGCCTAGGGTACATTTCTATAAATACCAACGTTACTCAAGTGTTACCAGTCACTAGGATATTTCCAATAATAATAATGATAATAGTGTGGTGCATACAGTATCACTTATGTAATGCTCAAAGAGAGATGGAGGGAGCACTTAAACACATCAGTAAAAATGATAGTGTACTATACTAAGAACTACATTAAACATGTAAAGAAATAAGCACATGGATATATATATACTGTGTATGAATAGATGAACTGGAGAACGTTGGCAGCTCTCCTCTCGCCGCCTTTGGCAACTCGGACAGCTAGGCAAATTTATTGGGGTACTCGGACCCTCACTGGGGGGGGTGGGACAGCTCCATCGATGATGGACCTCTTGTCCACCAACTCTGCCATACTCATCCCCGCTGTCTTCTCCATTTAATAGGCTGTAGGTCAGCCCAGTAGTACTATTTTAATACTAACATAATGAGAAATGCACCAATATAAATATATATGCTGGGCCTACCTAGCCTAGTCATCAAGGGGCAATGTGAGGAAAATAATGGTCTACCTTAAACATTCTTGCCCACCGACGCCTGTCCTCCGTTGGTAGTGAAGGTACACAGTTCCCAGGTCGCTCTTCGGCGTTCCGGTTGCGTGTCGCAGGTCCTCAGGCGTAGTGGAGAATCGCATCATTGCCGTTCGTGTTCCCTGAATTCAGTTCTTCCAAGGTGGTCCAACCAGTGGTCACTGAGCACGTAATTTTCCACACTCGCACTTTTACAGACTTTTTTTTTTTTACATAGATCCAGATGTGATGTTTTCCCTCCGGAACTTCAGTAGATGTGACCCGGTCATGGCAGCTCTGCACGTCATACTGGGGCGGGACCCGCAGGGTGCCAGACTTGCCCTCCCTGCGTTGCCACTCGCCTCCGTCGCAGGCTAATGGCCACGAGTACTTGGCATTCTTTGGCCCACTAAACTGGGCTTCTTCGGGCTCCCCAGGAGTACACTAATCCTCTGCGACAATGGTAGACTGCATAAGGCTGCACAATCCACTGAGTGAGGCTTCTAAAACCTCCAATCTTGGGAGCTCACTGACGCACTTCCGTTCACGTCAAAGGTCAGCGAATCTCTGCTGCCTCAGGACCTGCAGGTCCTGAGGCAGGCCTCCCGGTGATGTCGTGGCGGGCTCTGATTAGTCAGTCGTGTCACGTGACCTCGGGCAGCCAATCGCCAGCCTGCTGGCGCCCCTCACATCTTGGCGCCAAACTGATAGAGATTCGCCATTTTCTATGCACAAGGGGCATAACCCCCCTTTGCCTGCAATACTTGTAAATGACAATTTCTCCATTAATATGTAATCTATCCAGTAGCCTCCTATATCAAATGATTCCTTGCATCTCTGGGAACCTGCAAGGTAAACAGATATGACTCTTAATGCTGGCACTGGGGAGAAATAGAAGAGGGCACTGTAACACTGTTAAATAATTAATACAGTACTCCAATTACAGTACTACCAAATAGACCACCATTTTCCTTTTCCTGGCCATGACTTTTGACTGTCAGGAGGTGGCAGCACTGACACCATAATGCATCTCCTTAGTCCAATCTGGTTAAACTTCATGACTGGTTATGGTGCAATGTTGCAGTAGGCCAGAAACCAAATTTGATTTGCTTGTTGCAGCCTTGAAATGAACTTGTGTAATAGGCTTATGGTTAGATAACACTTGCATGTGTTATTCTCAAACTAACTTCAGATTTTGCAGTAAGGCACTAGCCATAAGTGGAATCTACCAGTGTTTTTATATTTTCATGGTGCCTTTCACTTGTAGGAGGACTTGGGTAGCTGGATACTTTCTATTGTTTCTTCACCTTTGTGTGTGCAGGTTTTATGCTCCTTGCTCATGTCATTTGGCAGAGTTATGTCCAGCCAACGTGCTTTACAGGTCTATGCAACTCTCTAGCCAGTCTGTTACAAGAAGCTGCTATTTAACCACTCTTGATTATAGTATGTGTTTAGTTGTTAGTAGTCAGGATCCTTGATAGTCTGTTTCCCCTGTCATATATCATACATTGGATTTCTTGATCTTTGCCCCTGATCATCCCGATCCTTGAGTTTGCCTCTTATTAGAATAGTAAGATGACCAATTATGGCGAGTGGTATTATTCTACCTAGTGCATGGTGGAAGAATACTTTATGAAATGCTTTGAAGGTCATTCCTTGTGCCTTTTATCAATCTCCCTGTTGGGCACAGGATTTTCACGCTCAGGCTTGTAATGTGCCATATTTGGAAAACTGCTCAAACCTCTTTGAGCCTTGTAATAGGCAAGCGGCTTTCCAAGTCTATGCCAAATTACAGGCATCAACACTGAAGTACTGGTGCTGAAGTTTTCAGGTCCCTGATTTTGAGGAATCCTCTTGGAATTTGATATATTTATAAGCTGAGGTGGGTGTTCTAGTCAGTTTCTTTAGCCTGTCTTAAGACATACATTACAAGAGCTGCTGTCTCTCTACGTCTCAAAGTGGTATCTTTGTTAAGCACCAGCTTCCTCTGACTGCAGGTCCTAAGAAACCTCGGTCTGATCTCATGCGGGAGCTTTTGGGAGTTGGGTTGGAAACCAGGGATTGTCAAGTTTCTATCCATTAGTAAAATGTTTGCATGCTCATAGCCCCAGTAAAGGGTGTCATCAGTTCACACTTGAGTGGGAGGAGTGGTTTCATCCTCTCCAGTGAAAGTTTACTGGATGAAGTTGTCCGCTCGATTTGAATACAGGGTGATTTATAGGTGGTTTATACAAGACGAAATGAAAGTTGGATAGTTGTTTTTTTCCTGTTGAGATGAATTGAGAGCTTGGTCCAACAGGTTGTTGCTTGGTGCAGCCCGCAAGCCTACATATCCACTACAGCCCAGTTGGTCTGGCACTTCTTGAAAATTATCTAGTTTTCTCTTGAAGATGTCTACGGTTGTTCCGGCAATATTTCTTATACTAACTGGGAGGATGTTGAACAACCATAGACCTCTGATGTTTATAGTGTTCTTTGATTGTGCCTAGGGCGCCTCACAGCTGAGTGGACAGTGCTTCGGATTCGTAGTCCTGAAGTTCCAGGTTTGATCCCCGGTGGAGGCGGAGACAAATGGGCAAAATGTTTTTCACCCTGATGCCCCTGGTACCTAGCAGTAAATAGGTGCCTGGTAGTTAGACAGATGCTATGGGCTGCTTCCTGGGGGGGTGTAACAAGGAGGCCTGGTCGAGGACCGGACCGCAGGGACGCTAAGCCCCGAAATCATCTCAAGATAAGATGGCACCCCCTGCTCTTCACTGGTTCAGTTCTGAATTTTCTTCTGTACCATTCACCCCAGTGTTATTATTTTGCCGTAGGGGAGGTCAACTAACAGTATTAACAAGCACTCCTTGATATTTATTTGATGCCTAGCAGTGGTTGGGAGATCTTTGACTGTAATTGAATGAGCCTTTTAGAGGTTTTGAGAACCCTAGAGGATTCGGTGGAATCACAGATTGCAATCCTTTTACCATGTCATACCCTAGTCGAGGGCTTGGGAGTACCCAAACCACGGGTTCAAATCCTCATCATGGCTCCTACTGATTTTCTCATTGATACATTGTGTTAATGTGATTTCTCTGTGCACTGTAGAGGTCATCTTCGGCATGACTAGGGAGGGATGTTTCAAAAGATCCCTGTTGTGACAATGCTTGAATATCAACCTATCCTGCCTGTATGTAATCCTGTCAATGGGGTCAGCAGGATCTTGTCTAAGAGAGCAACAGTGTGTCTTATTCAGAAAGTAGCTCTTTTATATTTTGAAACCTTTAAATATGACGGTTTTGGGATAAACCCCTCTTGACCATTGCATTATGGACCATTGCATTGCTTTCAACAAGATTTTGGAGCTGCTTTTGAGGTTCTAATCTCAATTATATTGTCCCCAACTTTTACTGCTATTTACAGCCATTGTAGATTTTTTTTTTTATTTGGCAGAAAATTTAATTAATTTAATAATAATAATAATGCTGCTCATTTGAAAAAAAAATGTTAGACATGAAGGAAAAATTATTTGAAATGTAATGTACACAGGCAATTTTGATCCTCGGAAGCAACACATGTTGCTGTCTATACAGAAAGATGTACAGTATTGAGTTTTACTGTTTTATATTGCTGACTTTATTAAGTGGATAGTGGTAGGAGGAGGATACAAAGATGTAAATGTGTTTTTATTTGTATTCTCAACAGTTATCATGTGCCTGAGGTAAGGATGGTTCATCAGATGGATCTGAAGTCAGATGTGGAGACATGTGTTCAAGTCTCCCTTTGTAATCCTACACCTCATGACATGACTTTAGCTCTCCTCCCATTTGTTCCTGAAGCTTATATATCCCAGCAGCAGAAAGGTAAGAGCACAGGCAATGGTGTGATTGAAGACCTTCAGAGCTTGTTCCAGAAAATCGTGCTAGAATTTATCTTGATAGTTTTTGATAGATCAACTATACTGTACTTCCATTGCCTATGAACAATGGCTTCCTTGTAGTAAAGAAATATTCAATTATTGTACAAAAATCAGACTTAAACATTTAATTGGCTACAATATGATACAGCAAATGTTCTAAATATGTACACCTCTTATATCAAGTCCACTGCGGCTCACCATAGCCCGTGCTGTTTGGAATATTTTGTTCAGAGTAGCTGAATCTAAAACAACAACAACGTACACTTCTTTATGTTGTATAAATTCAACACGAGTACTAATTTTCCCCTTTATTAATTGGAGTATACACCCAATTATAAGTTACAAATATTACATATAATGTATTACTGCATTTTGCGTGGTTTTCAGTTGAGGAATCGGAAGATGGAGAGTGTCTGAACACCAGTAGTCTAGTGCGGGTGGTAGATATACCCCCAGAGAAGACTGACCTGACTCCCACAGCAGATGTTGCACTGCCACAAGGTCAACTTGTCTTGGCTGCTAGAGATGATACTGCCGAATATGATGACCAGGACTCGAGCTCAAATTATAAAGATGATCCTCAGTGAGTAGCCTGAAGTTTCCATTTTGACTAGAAGCAGTTACCGGTATATACAGTTTCTTGATTTCAGTGTTTATGTACTGCATTTTATTTTCTCATTTTAGGTATTCATTTGGGTTTATATATTGAATTCATATTTCTGTTCTTTGTCTTTTAGTGTGTTAAATTTGTCACCAGCACTAATGTTCCAATTATAAATTTTGTCCCTGTAGATGGGTGGATCATGGAGACATCTGTTTCAGACAGAAAAGCTTTATTATTACTTTCCTTTTCTCATTATTTACAAAAAGACA
>WNGS01001312.1:7038064-7056820 GCA_020271785.1 Procambarus virginalis | reverse complement strand
GGGATAGATTCGTGCTATTGTGAGCGTCTGTGTTTACACTAACGTGAAGCTGCATTAACACCTTGTTAGTTGGTCAACGTTAGCGACGCTGGCTGCTATGGAAGCGCTTCTCTCATTCATGTGGAGTAGTGGGCACTCAACTTCAGTTGGACTTTGTTAGTTTGACAAGTTGAAGTGAGTGTCTTTAGATAGGATCCTATTTGTCATGGACGAAATAATTAAAATGCGTTAGTCTGTACGGTTATCCCTCGAGAAAGTGAGTTATCAAGTACCATCCAAATCTACAGGGTTTGTAGTGTTGTAGTGCCCTGTAGCCCATTTCCTGGGCGACAGGGAATGTGCAGTGAGCCAGAAATCGGCTTAAAAAAACGCTCTAGTCATTTTTCCGATAGGCGTCGTATTTTGAAAACTGCAGGGAGATTTGGGCAATCTGACTAATCGCAATTGAAAATTTTTAATTTATAACTAGTAAAATCAACGCAACATGGATTAGTTAAAAACAGACGTTGTCTTACAAACCTGCTCACATTTTTGGAAACAGTATGCAGCTATTGAGACAAAGGAGTTAAAGATACTATAGTTTGCTGAAGCTTTTGATAAGATACCACATAAAAGGCTGGCAAGGAAATTGTGGTATATGGAATAAATGGGAGAATACTAGAATAGATAAAGAATGGTTAAAACAAAAAGAGCAAAGAGCCGTCCTTAACTTGCTTAGCTAAATGAATTGTGGGGTTCAGTCCCTGAGCCCATTATGTGCCTCTGTAACCCTTTCCACTACCGCCCACAAGATGGGTATGGGGTGCATAATAAATGAACTAAACTAACTAACTAACTTACCCGAAATGAATCTGACTGGAAAAATGTTGTGTTGTGTGTTGTCCACTTTTCGCTAAGGTTGAACCAGGGGTCGTGGTCTCCTGCAGGTTCATCAGTGCACATGAGAAACATGGAAACAGAAATAGATATAACAATGCCCAGACTGAGGCTGGGTTACACCAAACTAGCAGCTATATATACAGGGCAGGCGTAACTGAACTTCCGGGTTCACCATAGCCCGTGCTACTTGCAACTTTTAGTTCTCAGTAGCTGAATCTAAAACAACAATAACAACATAACTGAACTATGCATCCTGCCATGTTCCACAGACAGTTGAACATTACCTCCATCACTGCTTCATACATCATGGAGCCTTTTAACATCGAGCATATATCAGGGGTAGGAGATCTCTCACCACTTATAAAATATCAAATAGGTAAAACATTAGCTAAATATATCCAGTTAACCAAAATATTAGATGAAATCGGACCTATTCATATAACTCGCACTACCCGGACTATCATCCATAGAAAACGTAACTCTTGGCTTTTTTTTTTTTTTTTTTTTTTTTTTTTTTTTTTTTTTTTTGTTGGAGTAAAGAGGAAGGAGAGGCCTAGGTGAAGGGAAGTATAGAAGTGGGAAGTACAGTGAGAGGTATGAAAGCAGGCGGGCTGTCCGCCTTGCTGACACGATGTGTGGGTGTTGGCAGCTAAGCTAAGCTGGCTCCCTCTTGTCAGGGAGCTGTGAGTGTGTGAGAGGTTCTTCACATGTGTTTCACCATATATGGATGTCTATAGATGAATACTGTGTAGCATTCATATATACACACTCCGATGCTTCCACACATGTTGTTCTGTTTAAGGCTCTTTATTTTATTATTATTATTATTTATCGAGTTGTTCATACACATTATTTATCTAGTTGTTCATACACATATTTTTATTTATCGAGTTGTTCATACACATATTTTTATTTATCGAGTTGTTCACACATACACATATTTGAACTGTTCATATATACACATGTATATCTCATCTGGGGATTATATACTGTGGAGCGGGGTTTTCATCCAGAGAATCGAGGCTCTTGGGCCACCAGCAGTGGGAGCGGGGCGTCTCATCTTGGAGCAATCTTTCAAACATTGGGTCCTCTAACATTTCAATGGTGTTCCACACCCTGATGGCTTGGTGCTGCAGTCTGATGTTTAGTGGCTGTATGTTCAGGAGTTCATGGAGCTCCTGGATTGTATGATTATATGGCGGACGGTGTTTTGCTGCTCTCCTTAGCGCCTTATTTTGTACCGCTTGCATTTTCTGCATGTTAGTTTTCTTTATGGTGTGTAGTGGTACTGGGGGATACTCTAAGTGCGGCCGAACTAGAGCCTTATATAGGTGGATCTGAATGTTAGTACTGAGGCTTCGAAATCTTCTCAGTTTTCCAGTTTTAACTCTTGGCTACAGCCAAGAGCGACGGTCAGCTGACGCCGTCAACACAACACCCAGCCCTCCCCGTCATGCTTCAAGTCTAACTTCTTCATGCAAACTGCACATACTATCAAGAAGAAGTCTAACTTGATGTTAAGTGTTAATTCTTAAAACACTTAAGGTTCCGCCATCGATCTTGCATCAACTGACAACAACAACGATATTGAAGCCTTGTTAAATCATAATTACTGACGTATCACTGTGATGCGTCTCCTAACATTACCACTCGTATAGTCGTCGGGAGGAGAGAACCTGCACGCAAACTGCACCTACTATAAAGAAGTCGTGTTTACGGTCACAGCCCCAAGTGTGATGATCGTATGATTGAGTCAAGGTAATAATACGGTGTTTACTAAAGCAACATAATTCATTACATTGTCAGAGTTGAAGATATAAGATTAGTGACTGATAACTTGTCATGATTAATAATTTATTGTGTTCAGGGACAAGCAACCAGAGCGTGTGTGTTTATACATGTTTGGCTTATATCGAGGTCCCCTCCCCCCCCCCTTAAGGTCGAATTACAGACCCCCCCCCCCCCAAGGATGCAACCCCACAACAAGCTGACTAACTCCCAGGTACCTACTTACAGCTAGGTGAACAGCTGCATTAGTAGTAGTAGGCATCCATCAGTCGCAGGAGACTATGGGGTTTTGCTCTGGTTGTCAGTCTGAGTGGTCTCTCCAGGGCGCAAAGTCAGGATAGATTGATATGAAGGAGAAGCTGTTACCCATGCAGCAGGTGCCCCCCTCTCCATGGCGCCGAAAGTCTCCAATGGAAAGGAAAATGCAAATACGATTGGTTCTAGCGCTGTCGCAGGAACTGAGAGTTTTGGAGTTGACCTCGAAGTTGGTGAAATAAGGCTCAGGGACTCCAGACCCAGAGACCGCCATGGTCGGGGCCGAAGAAGAACCACCCCAGCAAGGGCAAGAACAAATGCACCCAACCATTTCTGTCCCGCCCAGGATTTGAACCCGGAATTCTCGAGTGAGTCTAGAACAAACTCAACTGAACTACCGGGACCCCTCAGTTATGTTGACATTGTTTATTCACATGAAAAGTTGCTGATGGTTTGTTAAAATTTTGTGTTTGGAGATGTTAGATTATTATGCCTATTTTTGTTGTAGAGCAAGCCCAGTAAATGGTGATGACCAAAAATCCTGTAAAAAAAAATTGGTGTGTCGTATAAGAACTGCCAAAATTTTAACACAGCTTCATCATCACTACTCTTTAAGCAAACCCAAGCCAATCTATCCTATCCTATCTTTAGCTACCCAAACCTATCTTATCCTAAACTAACAAAAATAGTTTAGTTCATTTATTATGCACCTCATATACATCCTGTGAACAGTATTGTAATGGAAAAGGTACAGAAACATCTATGAACTGGGGAAATGAAGCAAAATTCATTAAAAAAGCAAGTTAGTTTTGATAAGCTAGAATACATGGTTTAGCAAATATATATGTAAAGTCTTTTTTACAGCAGCAAATAGTTACCTAGGAATTAGTCATCTGCTATTTTTTGCATTCTGTGGAATGTACAGTCATCTGGGGATCTCGATAAACATAACACTCATTCTCGCCAACAGGAAGCAATATTTTTTCAGTTCCTCTTTCCCCCAGAAATATTGCTGCACTTTCTACAAAACTATCTCCTATAAGCACAGAATTGCATAGAATAAAAATCAATTATAATTAATTATTTTATTGTCATATTAATACATATTATATGTAAAGTCATCAGGATGCTGAAGTTCAATTGAATCATAAATTTATAAAATTTCAGATGCCTTTCCAACAAGCTGGAGCTGCAGAGGTTCTTAGAGCATCTCAGAAGGATGAGAGTTTTCTTGACCATCTGAAGAGCTGTGTCTCTGAGATTGTCCAAAGGTCAGCAGGTAAGCTTAAATATACTGGAAGTTAAGACAATCTACAAATACTGTCTCAAGTATGTTATAGTGTATAACTGTTTTGCTGTAATAATGGATGAATAATAAGAGTCTAAACCAAAATGAATAACAAGGATCTAATCTAAACCAGAGCTGTGTTTGTTAATATTTGTAGATAGAGTACATATTAAAATTATTAATTGATTGGATTTTTTCATATATAAATTTAACTATGCTTCATGAGTATAATAACTATACCAACTGAATTCTTTTAAATTCTGTAACATCTTTTATTTATGTTCAACAATACTATATTAAATACAAAAATACATGTAGTTATTATTTCTTAAACATTTATTTGTTCATGGCACATCTAAAATCTCTTGGGAAAGGAACACATTATATATAAAACATTCTTTATTCTTTCTTTTCACTGCATTTCATACAATTAGAATTCTTCTGTTATTTTCCACTACCACTTTCCTTACAATTGGAACTGAATCCTACTTATTGAAGTAGTTTCCACACTACTGTATAATTTTTTTAAAGTGTGAAGTCTGTGAATTACTTTTCATTCTGTTAACAGGTACTAGAGTGTGGCTGGATATACATAAACATGCTGAGATTCTCTGTGAGTTTGCGTATTACAGCTTGACTACGTTATGCCTTCGTCAAACCCTAGGAGAGGAGTACACAGGGATACTAGAAGTTGACCACACAAAGAGAAGATTACCAAACACTTTTGTAAGTAAACATAACTTAAATATTAACAAAACCAATAATTTCATGACTTATCAAAAGGTATGTTATGTATTAATTTTTTTTATAATAAGAGGAAATTCTTATTGGTTTCTGATTGTTAGTTTTTGGTTAATAATTTCTGCTGTACAAATTTGTTATTTTTATGAGAATGTAATATATGGTCAAACAAAACACAGAGTTGAACTTCATAAAAATAGGGGTAAGTAAATTGCCAGTTTTTTTATTATTATTTTTGTATATTATTATTACTTTAATAGGTATAGTACGTACAGTACATGCTGAAATTTGAACTCTATTTTTTGGGGAGAAATTTATTTAGCGATGGCCGGCAACTGTAAATACGTACTGTATTTGTAAACACTACATTTTCTAAAAGTGGCAAATGTGATGCAGCATTTGTCAAAGTTTTTTTTTTTGGTTCTTTACCCACCAAATGGTTGGCATTTATACTGGATATTAGTTATGATATGTCATTTTCAGGAGAGGGTAGCCATGGTAATACTTCAATGTTTTGGTCCAGAAGTTATACGAAGGCTGCTGTCCAAATTGGAAGACTCTTCTAGATCTGGAAAGTTATCCATATACCTCCGGCCAGAGCTGAAGAATCTTGTACTGCAACACATATCAACTCTAAAATACTCCATTACCCTGTTGCATCGTCTTCACCTAGCAACTTTTTATTTTTCTGGTGCATTTTATCATTTGTCTAAAAGAATTACTGGTATAAAATATGTAAGTATGCTCATAGTAAAATGTTTATCATTGCTTTAACATGTGTATGTTTCCTGTAGGTTTTATTGTTATAAATTTAAAATAAAAGAAGAAAGATATCTAGGTCTTAATGGCACTCGTGATTACAGGCTTTTATTTTTCAAGATCATATTTTGCCTGGCCAGGTAGGCTACTGGAATTAACAAAAGTGAACACTTTGGAAGATCCCATTTCTATATCATTCTGCAAACTGCCTATTCACATTTGGTAGAATCCTGTTTTATAATCCATGCCCTTCGTAATAAATTAATTTGTAAAGCAATGATAGGGCCTAGCCCAACTGGTGTCCTTAGGGCCATTAATAAAGATTCTTGTCACAATGGGAATAAGTCATGGAACCTTGAGGGTGATATGTCCTGAGCGGAACATGTAGGCATCCATGAAGCCAATGTTCATGACCATGTTCATGAAGCATCCAAGTGCCATTATCAATCAGAAATGACGACTTCATTACAATCGAGTACTTCATTATTGTGACTTTATTACTTCATTATTGAAGTAACTTCAATAACATGACATTATTATTACTTCAATTACTTTATTATTGACGACTTCATTACACTTCATTACAATCAACACTATTTTGTGGGTAGCCCCTACGGCTCCCTGGAGCTAATATGTGATACATTAGACTGGAGCATTAGTCTATGGAGTTCAACCTACCGGGACCCATGAGCCAGAACCAGGCCCCCCTCAGAGATGCAGGGAACAATGGCCCTTGAGAACCTTCCCTGTGGTTGGGGGTTTTCCTTATCTGCCATCGACCGGGGTTAAGCACCCAGAAAGGTAGGCATAACAAAACAAACCCTACATGGTAAGCAAATTACAACTAAAATCCAAAAAAAGAGAGGCAGAACGCCCTCCAATCCCAAGGAAACAAGCAAACGTCACCCTCCACTGCTGTGTCACTTGTAGTGTTGTGGCTTGTCACTCCACGAGCAGGTTCTGGCTCATGGTCCCCAGTAGGCTGAACTCCGAAGATTAATGTCCCAGTCTGATGTTTCGCTTATTAGCCCGATAGCTCCAGGGAGCCTCAAGGGCTAACCCAGAAAATGGTGTTTCATTACATTCAATGCTGGTTTTTTGTATTTCTATTTTGAGATATTGTATATATCTTTCAGACTCTTAAAGATGACATTGTTTTTTTTTTTAAATCTTAAAATTTATTTAACAATAGTTTCACTAGTAAGGTTTCTTTTTAAAATGCTGTATTTCACAAAATTCATCAATTCTGTAATAAATAGTGAAATATCGCTTGTGGATTAATTTCATCATGATGTATCTACATTTTATATGTGATTTTTTTTCATTGTTTTCCTGTAAACAATTTGTGACTTCTCTCTCCAAGACAAATTGAAGTTTCTTTCATGCATTTAGGTTTTGGTACGTGAATGGTATGGTGACAGTTCTGCAAGCAAATCATTTCAAATCCTAGGAATGGTGCTGCTTACTCATACCCTTTTGACTACTGTGTATGCAGCTTATACACACTTGTTTCTCAAGCTTCCGACAGAGAATACACAGCCATCAGCAAGTAAGTTTTATATAATCTGGTGAAATACAAAATTTATTTGATACAGTACTGAATTTATACTTGGTTTCAAGTTTCGTTTACAGCACTGTGCATATGTATTAAATACTGTAGTTTAGACTTTTTAATGGTTAACATCAAGAGTAATTTTTGCTTTTATTTTTTTAAATACTGTACTTTTATATGACAGAAGGCTATAAGCAGCCAAGTTACTGTAAACGGTGCACAATTATTGCATGACATTCACAATGATACACGTTAGTATAAATGAGGGTTGAGTGATAAATACTGCCTCACCATTTAGGAGCATAGAAATAATAATAATTTTTTTTACTTAACACTTAAAAAAGAGTGTTACGTAGAGAGTAAAAAGCAGTGTTCTCTGTGTCTTGACGAGCGAAAGTACTCATCAGTCACACCCTGTGGACACCTGTTCTGCTGGCACTGTATCCAGGAGTGTCTGCAGGCAAGTCAGCAGTGTCCACTGTGCAGACATCCGGCAACACCTTCTCAAGTGGTGCCCTACTTAACTATGACTGAACTCTGGTCATATTGTAAGTGAAATAACCTTTTGGGTATAAATAGTATGCAGTTTTATGTATCCAAAAAGAGCAAAGGAATTCAGAAATATTAATAATTTTGTGTGTAAAAATATATGAATATATTTCATGTCTAAAAATTATTCCAAGGATATTTAATTTTATATGTTTTTCCTTATGGATCTCGGTATCTGTGTTATTCATATATCTTTCTAAATTCAATTGTGCTCACTAGTTGTACAAAAAACTGCTGCTGCTTTAATTAAATAATGTGCATTTCCATTCCATCGTATTGAGGTTTAAATGCGTTCTTCCATTAAGAAAATGCTGCATAGATTTGTAAATAATGAGACTTATTTAATATGTATTGTTAGGAGCTACTATCCTGCATTTTCCTTTAGTTTTTACATGGAGTACCATAATTTAATACACAGGGAAGCATTCAAGAATTTAACAAAACTGTATTCTAAGCAGTATTTCAGGATTTCTCTACTAAGTTGTTACATTCTAATAATAGATTTTATATGCCTGTATAATCATATCTAGTATATGAATTGCTCAAAAATAATTTACAGAACAGTCAAGCTCAGTTTTAAATTACCAGAACACACGTGTTTACATGAATTTCTTAATTTAAAATATGGCCCTTGCACCATTATTATGCGTTTTGGGAGGCTGTCTCAGTAGCTAGCTGCCAGTAAATATTTGCTCTGGTAAAGTCAAGCCCTGAGAAGTGTACTAGACCTCTGAACCCGTACTGACTTACTGAAAGCCAGGACCAGAATCTGGCTTTCACTTCGAGGTGAGGGGAACTTGAGAATCAGAGAGCCAAGGAAAAAAAAAATCAGAAAATTAGGCAAAGCAAACTAATACCCAAGGCTAACAAATAATTATTGCCACACAAACAGTGCTAATCTTGAAGCATCTGATCACTGGATAATGGTGTACAAGTCACCCATAATCCCTGTCGATTGCCCACCTTATCACTCTTGTGCAGTCAAGGATGCACCTGTTGGGATCTAAAAAGCTACTCTATGCTCAACTAAGTGGTGTTGGCAATACTTGGAAATTTAGTTCCATGTGAGGCCATTGTTGCTGTCAACAGTATTGAAAGCAATGGCCCCTCATGTTCATTGCTTTCAACCCCAACTCCCTCCTCCATTTGTTTCATGCTTGTAATATTCCAACTTCCACCCACATGGCATTTTGTAAACTATTTTGCTCTGCCTGTGCTAAGGTTGCTTTTCCCTGCTCCCCAATATATGTTTGCTCTGAGTTGGAGAACAAGTCCCACACATCTCGCCTTCAGATAGTGTGTTGGACTTGTTCTCCAAAGCATAGCCTATGATGACGTAGTTAGCTGTGTGATGGTGTATAAATCATGAACAATTGTATCAAAGTGATCTACAATATTCTCAAATTTGAAGTTAACTAGTGTACTGTAACCAAACCGATTCTAAATTCAGCCATAAAGTTCACCACATAAAATGGAAAGATGCAATTCTCATGTCAGTGACTGTCCATACATGTGGTAATGGGAAGAACTGTATAACAATTGCACTATGATGAGGCAACTTTGCCCTTGCCTGCAAAAGAATCAGGTTTAGTCACAGTAGCTATGAAACAGCCATGTATTTGTCTTTCTATCACATAAGCCATATTATGGAAGTGTGTGGTTACAATTTAGACTAGAGTTCTCCCCTATAGTGAATCAATTTGATGAAACCGATTTCTGATCACCTAGTGGTATTGGGCAAAAAAAGTCTCGACTATCGAATACTGTTGAATAGTCTGGTCAGGGTGCTGGATTTGTCAGTGGTTTCATTGCTCCTGGCAGTCTAAGACTCAAACCTTTCAAGGTAATCAGTCTTTCTATATTTTAAAGGTACATCTGAACACATACTCCTAGGATAATTAACCATTTAAAAAATCTAATTTTTATTGTTATTACAAATAATCATAATTTAAAAACTCGGGCTGTGCCGTCATCTGACGCTGTGACAAGTGCAGAACCATCCCTGGAAAACAAAATGCATATTTTCAGGCTGAAGTAGAAAACAAAGACCCAAATGTTGTTCACAGAAGTAGTGCTACTGTACCTCTTGAATCTAGACACCTCTAACCTTTTTTGGAGTCATGGACGCCTTTGAAAATCTGGTGAAAGCTATGGACCCCCTCCCTAGAAAAATGCACATGTTGTTGTTAATGATTTGCTACTTGGAACAAAAAGCTCCAAGCAGCCCAGGCTATGGTGAGCCCGTAGTGAAAAAATGCACAAACAACTTTGCATGCAAGGAAGCAACGAATATACTGTTCTTCACTATGATGCAATCAATTTTCAGTATATTACAACACAAAATATGAATACAGTAAACATACATGGATCCCAGGTTAAGAAGCCCTGATTCGAGATAATTTTAGAGATGGTCACACTAACATTCAATCATATGTGCAAGGGTAATTAGACACTAGTTCAGAAAAACAGATATTCCTACTTGCAGATGCCAAATGCTAGTATACTACTCTTATGTCCTGTATACTTGGCAAGAGGGTCTCCTGATCGCACGTCATAGGAACGCACAGCCCCATCAAGCCCAGCAGAGAACAAAATTGGCTCGCTTGCATGCCAGAGTAGCTGAGATGATCCACAACCTTGAGCTACGATATGTCGCGTGACCTGAAAGTGATATTTGTAGAGAATATTTTCTCCTTAAATAAAAGTGTCATCACACAAGTAACTAATGCACACTGCTGTTTAGACAAGATATGCAACTTTGAATCTCAAGAATAAAACCCTTATTGTCCTTAGCCAGGAGCTCAGTGGAAAGTGATACATAATCTAAGATCTAAAGAGGCAAGTTAAACACTGCTGGTTAGCATCTGGCAAATGTCAAGATCTTGTTCCTAAAATAGAGCATTTTTAGTTTATTTTACCTTTAGGTGCATGAAGCCATAAAACTTTTGAGAACAGGCAACATTCCCATCCACTGAGGAAATGTTTAAACAATATTATATGTTGCTATTAACAGATGTTAGTAGCAACATCTTTTACTAATGCCCCTGGAAGGAAACCAAGAGAAACTAGATATTTGCCAATGCTATATAGCAAACAACTGACAGATGTCTCTAGTGTCAAATGACATTTCCCTAGATTACGTGGGGCTTTCAAATAAAATGGGACGCCTTAAATCATCTCCAGACAATTGGAGCAGATTGGTCCAAATGCAAGTGTCAGGGTTAAAGATGAATTACCATTACAGTACACTGCTATAAAAGTAAAAAGTATTCATTGAAAAGTATGGTCATTGATAACTCTTGAACAAAATAAAAATTATAATCTAAATAATTGTGGCACATACTTATAAAATCTTGACACTGCAGTATCTAAACTCCAAAAACAAAAGGAAAAAATAAAACAAAAGGGAAAAAAGCCTCTAATGCACAAGAGAGAGCTTTTACACTCAATAACTACCGCATGCATTTTTCCAACATGTACTTGAAACTTTTCATTTAACTTATTTCTAGCCTTCTATTTATCCTTCATTATCCAGTTGTCAATCATAATTGCAAGATTCAGAGTAGAAAATTAGGTCTTATGATGGAACTAAAGGGAAAAATATTAATTCTTACACCTATCTTGAGACTATCTTGAGATGATTTCGGGGCTTTTTAGTGTCCCCGCGGCCCGGTCCTCGACCAGGCCTCCACCCCCAGGAAGCAGCCCGCGACAGCTGACTAACACCCAGGTACTATTTTACTGCTAGGTAACAGGGGCATGGGGTGAAAGAAACTCTGCCCATTGTTTCTCGCCGGCGCCTGGGATCGAACCCAGGACCACAGGATCACAAGTCCAGCGTGCTGTCCGCTCGGCCGACCGGCTCCCTCCCTATTTTCCATTATATAAACAATGGATTTATATTAAAAGAAAACAAAATGACTAACCTGTGAAGCAACATCCCAAAAGGTAACATATCCAGATAACGTGGCAGTGACTGCAATACTGGGCATCACTGGACAGAAACTGACGGCCTCCACTGTATGATCAACCTCTACACTGTTTTCTTCAGAATTTGGAGCTACTTCACAATTGAGAGTGCCAACAAGCTGCACAGAGAACATACAAAAAGAAAATTTATATATGCTGGTTAGCATTGTAAATGTGTGGCCACATCTTTGGTAGAAATAAAAAGTATCAGACTCATTCCATTACTACATATAATGTCAGTCTTCCTCTTCGCTATCATAATTAAAACCAACCTTTCCATTATTAGCATTGTACAGTTTTGCTGTGCCATCCATGGAGCCTGATATAACAAGAGTGTTGTCCTTATGCACATCAAGGCTGGTAATAGGAGCATCGTGTGCCAAGCCACCACTTAACTCGTGAAGCATCTGTCCAGTCTTCAGGTCAAATACACGCAGAGAACCATCTTCATAACCAGTCACCGACCGCTTCCCTTAAAATGAAGGGAAATGACAGGCATTATGTATTCTTTATTGGATTTGGCACTTGTATTCTTGAGGCATACTGGATGTTCCCAAGAATTAAGAAAACTATAGAAGGATTATTGGGCAAGCTTTTTACCCTTGAGGATGGCTAGGAAGACTGGGCTGCAGACATCTCCTTAAACGTCTCGCCCACAAAATTCGGCCATGTATCTAGGACTTGCACCTGCCCATACCCTAGACAACTAAGGCTTAGTGGAATGTGAAGAGAGTAAATTAAAAAAAAAATGCTAGGATGGCACTGGTTAAGTTTTCAAGGATAAAACATTAAATATGCTTGGTTTATGTGAAATAAAGTTTGGAGAGAGTAGTGTACAGGGCAATGAATGACTTCTTTAGATGCAGTTCAAGATGCTCGTTTGTAAAATTCAAATTTAAAAGGATTGAAGTGGTTATGGTGATTGCAAAGGCTGTGTAACAAAAGAATTAAAAAGACATACAATATTTCGCGTAGAGTGAAATTATAGCGATACTAAAATGTTACCAAATTACGGGCAATTGAATGGCAAGTGGGAATGGGTTTTGAGAAAGATTCAATGGGTTTAGGTGCCTAGTTGCACTTGTGGAGGAGAAGAGTTGATATGTAGCTCTTAGGTCTTGACTCTCAACCCTTATTTGACTGGTGAATAAGTTCTAGAACCTAATGGACTGTCATGTCTACATTTAAAGCAGCGAGTGAATATTTCCATCACTTCAATTTTCAATACCTTTCATTTTCCATTAGCCTGCAACTAAAAACAATCCTTTTTAATGACTCTGTGGCTCATTTGGGTACCGAGTTTCCATAAAAGTCCCTTTGATTGTCTACTAACCATGCTGTCACACGACATAGCATTTTCCCGAGTATTTTGTACGTGTTAATCATGTTTTCCCTATTCCTCCTCTTCTAATCATGCATGTGCATGTCATGCAAGAAATGGAAGTGAATAATCCACAAAATAGTAAAATAACAGTAATGCAAGTTTTTCTTACCATCCTGAAGCAGTGCACCACACTGGGAGGTTACACCATAGCTAGGGAAGGTGCGAGCATTACCCTGAGGCACTAGCCACATCCATGTCTCTCCGTCCACAGTCCCTGCCAGCAACACGTGTGAAGCATGGTGCCATGTTAACCACTGGAAAGGGCACAAAACTGGTGTTGAAAGGCAACAAAGATGAGTGTATACATAACAAAATAGTTTAAGAGGAGGATACATTCTTGGAAAACAGCATGAAGATAAAACCACAAATTTAACTTTGATAGCTATAGCAGTGTCTGCATCCCTCCAAATCCAGTCCAATAGGGCTGGATTACCTCCAAGATATCTTTCTACTTGCAAATCACTGAACTTTTCCTCTCTAGTCCTTCAGACAAGCTTCACAACAATCTCTGTCACAAATCCTGCAAAGTCATGAACACTCCATCCACAATTACCTCTAAACACCATTTGCAGTTTAGCTTTGTATTTCATCCTATGTTCTCTTGATGTTCCTAATGGAACATCACCATAGCCCATCCTACATAGAAATTTTAGTTCCTAGTAGCTAAATTTAAAACAACAACCATAATCAATTTGCATAATGTGAAAATTATTCTGCACAGTTAAGATACATGATACTGTATACATGAAAGACCCTGTACAGGCACTGAAATGTGCAAGCATGACAGCATTTTCTAATACCATGCAAATCACAAGTAACCTCTTGACATTTTGCATACAGTATTACCATTGTTTACATATTAAATTACATGCAGAAAAATATACACAACAGACTGTATATTTCTTTAGACAAAAACTTACACAAAGATCTCCAGTCTCAAACTCCCAAATCTTGGTCAATGTTGCTATTTTCCAGACTTGAATGTATCCATTCATATCCCCCGTTGCTAGCAAGGACCCATCATGACTGAACTCAACACATGTCACACTGTCCTATGTGGTACACAAAAGAATATTATCCAGAAGCATTACATTAAATTTATATACAGTATAAAACTGAAATTATATACTGTATACTGAACTGTTGTATAGTATGTAAACCCTACCAAGACAAATTTTTAATTGAAAATCCAAGTAACAAAATTATTTGATTCAATATGTAAAATTCTTTTCCGAGTAGAATCATTACCTTAGGTCATTTCCCAAAATAATATTTCCCAGTGTCCTTGAACAGACACAGTCAGGCAGGCTGGCATACAGAACACCACTCAAGAGAATTACGAAACATTTCTTCAATGCCATAATAAGTGATAAAGTCAATGAAGAATTCTCAGTCCAGGACAGAATGAGCACCATAGAATAATCTATAGATTCAAAGCCTTTCTGAACTCGCTTTTGGCTTCATAACAGTGTTATGAAGTTTATGTTACTGGCCAACGGGGTCCCTTGGAAACAACTGGCAAGATGACCTGACCAACACGACAATCAACCACCAGGTCACCTGTACTCACCTAGTTGTGCTTGCGGGGGTTGAGCTCTGGCTCTTTGGTCCCGCCTCTCAACCGTCAATCAACAGGTGTACAGTTTCCTGAGCCTAATGGGCTCTATCATATCTACACTTGAAACTGTGTATGGAGTCAGCCTCCACCACATCGCTTCCTAATGCATTCCACCTGTGATGCATATAGAAGGCTCAAAATCTTCACAACAACTTTTGGCAGTCATTTTGGACTGGATTAAGTATTCTCCTTTGAATTCCCAGCATTTATATGATCCTTCAGGGTTGTAAGGAAATTTCCCCGAGGTGCTATGCTTGTATGCCATCCTGACTGGCATGGTCTTATCTGAGGATTTCATGTATCAGGATCATGTCTCAGACATGATCCTGTCCGAGGACACCAGAAATCTTAATTTAAGATGCAATCGAATGTAATAGCTCAGAAAAGCAAGTTAATTTAGACTTTTATATAAACAGTACCTTATTTCATCATGTCAATACTGTACTTACCTTGTGGCCTGTGCAAGTCAATAGCACATTGCCTGTGTTTATATCCCATACATATGCCAAGTCATCCTCACCCCCTGTGGCTGCTATGTTCCCACTACATGATACGGAACAACTGAATACCGAGCCTGAAACAGGTTTTCCCGGGTAAGTTTGCATATTGTATGTATTATATCAACACCAACAAAGACTTGCATTACCTAATCATAAACTATTTAAACCTTAAATTACTAGATTAATAGAAATATTGTATTTATCTGTGCTTCTTTATATCTAGAATTCATCATTTTTATGATTATAATTATGCAAATTCACACAAAGACCTTTGTGCTTGGAGAAAACAAGAGCAGCCATATCCGTTATATTCCCTGTGTCTTCATCCATACTTTCTTCATCGTCCTCGTCCTCTCCACCAGCAGCCACCAGCCTATCAGCAACCTCCTCCAAGTTTGTGTCGTCATCAAGCTCAATCACCTGAGAAAAACAACTGGGAACTTAGAACAAAATCATCTACTGTACTGTATTTTAATTTAGATTTTTCATGCAAAATACATAAAATATTTCTAACAAGCTTTTGTTACTGGCAAGCAAATCATGACTTTATTATCTTTAAAGTATTTTCAAGAATGGATAAGTGAATATCAGTGACATGGTAAACAAGTTGGACTCCGATTTAAATATAGTACTGTAAGAGCTCAGCAATCCAAATTCTGGAAACGCGAACGAATACGTCTCCACTGTTTTTTAGTATATGGTGGGAGTAACACACTTAAGCAACATCATCTTGGATCATAACAGATTTTACCACAAGTTCAATTCCTGGACAAGGCGATTCACTTGGGCAAAGGTGGGCACGACAGAGTTCCTGATTACAGGACAGATTGCAAGTCGGGAACGAACCCGACTGTACTACCGGGACTTGCCAATGAACACGGCAAAGCTAACTTAAGGTGGGTGGGTGAGGTGGCTCAGAAATACAGTAACTTTATTTTAGCTTAATTACTAGCTATGTATATGCATGCACTAATTAATACAATTTTACAACTGCAAAAACTATCAGTCAAAATAAAAAGTAAATCAAAGGCAAATACTTTAACTGCAAGTACAGTCATGATGAGTAATAATTTGTACTAAATAAGACTATAACAGTTAAGAGCTATTTACTCACCTCCTCTATATCACCAATATCGATCACATCGTCTCTCTCTCCCTCATATGAAGACTCGGGGGAAGGTGGTGGAGTGTCGAGTTTCATCTTGCCAAGTTTACTCTATGACTGAAAATGTAATAAACTGCAATTATTTCTAGTGAAAAAAAGGTAGATGACTTACCATGAAAATTAATTTCTATTCTCTAAATACCCTATGATAATGTTGGTTATGTTACTCAGTTACAAGTACCTGTGTAACACTACACTTACACAGGTTGTAAAAACTAATACAGATAACCTTAATTAGAAACAAAGACTAAAAGAATTTGATGCCAAACATTTGGAGTGACTATCTTGTACGAGCGTCTTCGGTCACGAAGATGTGCACAAGCCCTCCACTGTGCATTATTTTGTCTGTGATATCAAAAAGCAAGTTCCTGGCCCGGCCCCTGTGCTAAAAGTGAGCAACTCTGACCTTACTGGAGCCTAATTCCAGCAAAGCTAACTTTTTAAACCCCCTGTTGATATTGAAGAGTGGATTTGAATACCCTACTGGAAAAAATCATGCCCAGCTCTCCCACTTTTTCATCAAGAGTATAACCTATCGTCATTGCATCGTGGAGGGGCCAGAAGAGAAGCAGAGCCAACTGTAATGAGACTAATGAGTTGAAAGTGTTTAGGGGGGGACTCCGGGTCTCTCTTACCTCACCTCAATCACGAGTCACATTCCAAAATGTGCTACGTTTGCCGAGGTGATCTCGCCCCTCGGAGGGAAAATTAAACAACTTAAATATGGTACTAAACGTAGTAGCAAAACAAAACAAAAACACATAGCCTTGTAATCCATAGATGTAGTCAACTCATATATTGGTATTCTGATTAAGCTCATTTTCAAATTGTTGAACCCATACACTGTATAACATTACGCTGGGCTGGATTAGGCAATGGTACGTGAAGTTAAGTTAGGTAGGATTTAACGCTATGCGTGCTAGTGGCTTTACAAGAATGCAAAACTTCAAGTCTCTGTACTCTCATAGATCCAATGTACCTTCTTGTACATAAATTGCCCGAAACGCATTGCGTAATAGTGGCTTTAGGCATTGTATGTACTAGCTCTATCTATAAATCGATCCACTTATGTAAATTCACTTTATGTATGTACCTTTCTGAATAAACATATTTGTATTTATTTATATTTATTTATTTATAAATAAATAAATTTAAACCCCGTTAGAGAATGGTCTTGAGGAAAGACGTGGCTTCTACCCTCTGTGAGGCACTTGAGACTCCCCAACACCCCACATCACACTGTACTTAATTTGAGCTAAAACCAGTACAGTATTACGGGCTCACCATAGCCCGTGCTACATGGACACTGAGTAGCTAAATCTGAAACAACAACAACAACCAGTGCAAGTATAACATGTGACTCTATAAGTTTAGTGATCACGCCCCTGTTCCTTGGACACACACACACCCTGCTCCTGTGCCAGGTAAGTCCACTACGGGCTCACCATAGCCCGTGCTACTTGGAACTGTTCTGAGTAGCTGATCTATAACAACAACAACATGCGTTCCTCTACAGCAGTGTGTCTCTCCAGCCCCAAAATACACGAGGAAGGTTTTTAAGATGGTCAGAATCTACAGTGGTGGTGTTGTTAGTCCTACACCGAGTCTTACCGGCCTAATAACAGGGCGCTGCTCTGTCAGTGGCTTAATACTAGCTGACTCGTTGATACTTTACAATAATCAGGTAAATTCAGGTAAATACGAAGGAATCAGCGTGCTGCCAGACCCTCTGGTCGAATCGTACACAACTGGTGCGGATATCTTTGGTTTGGTACAAGGTTGTATATCACTTCGTACACGGATTCGTAGGTTTATTATTTATTTATCATATTTATTATTTTTTATTTACAAGAAGGTACAATATGTTTGTGAGAGTACATAATATGGTATTTTTACATTCTTGCAAAGTCACTAACACAGTAGCGTTTCGGGCAGAAACGTGGATTTTATGTACATTTAAAAAAAAACCTAATCCATCGCTTGATACTGTATATATATTATCTGTATAATATTTTACAGTTATGATACACGACATATTATATACAACATTGATACGAATGATATAATACAGTTTTTAACAAGCGATCTCATAAATGAAATAACTAGTGTGACGGGTGTACGATACGACCATCTGTGACAGCTGATCCACGATCTTCTAATTCCTTGTTATAACATATATATAAAATAATTATAATTCTGATAAAGATCACAAAGAAATTTAAAGTATCTTAAGAATATTATTTGTTTTTATTTTACATTAACTCAAATATTAAAAGGTTTAAGATACATTTCTTGCATTAGAGAGTTGT
>WNGS01001312.1:7019211-7031482 GCA_020271785.1 Procambarus virginalis | reverse complement strand
CACACACACACACACACACACAACACATATATATATATAATATTTCTCTCTCTTCCCCCACCCCCTCGAACTGTAATCATGATCTGTTTTGTCATTAAGACAATTATCACAAGAGAAAGCTACTTGTATCCATTAAGTCGCAGACCCGGGCGTGGTGTTGATGCAAGGCGCGCCGCTGCCAGTGAGGTGGTGGTGGTGTAGTCATTATAGAAATATCATATTGTTATTATTTTGTAGCGTTAAGTGTATAATAATGAAGCCCAAGAAATTATGGCACTATGTTATTGAAAAAAATCTTTCTTGCGATATGGTCTGAGTAAAAACTAAAGTTAAGATATTAACTGGAAAGTGTTTTTCGCGTGTTTCATCGTGGTTATGGAGAGAATCGTAGTGTGTTGGGGGTGGTAAGATCAGGTTCTGTTGACTGGCTAACGACGAGGTGGAAAGCCCCGAGTGTGTGTAGTCATCCAACCAGGAATTATTGATCCAGCGTATTTAAAGTGAAGTCTGGCGTGGCTCTGCGGATTGTGTTTTTTTTTGGAAGGGGGGGGGGTAATAGGAGACAGGTTCTGAAGAAAATGTGTTTTTGTCGTGCTTGAGACGAGAGATCTGGTGGTGGAGGCGGAGGGTGATGTTGGGTTGGGAATAAAAGTGAAGAGCATCCTCCCTCACCTTACGAGCCAGATGGAGCCCCACACCACACACACACCCACACACACACACACACACACACACACACACACACACACACACACACACACACACACACACACAACCACACACACACACACCCACACCAGCGGGGAGAATAATGCTTTCTGTGCAAAGTGTAAATCCCAACACAAAACACTGCACTGCCAGGATCTACCCAGTGTTTTCTGGTGCGCTTTCCCCTCGCTGTTTTGTCTGTGTTGTGGCTGCTACCGCTGCTGCTGCTGTGTTGCTGCTAATGTGGACTACCGCTTGCTGCTCTGCTGCTGGCTGCTGCTGCTGCTTTAGATTTAGCTACTGAGAACGAAATGTCCATGTAGCACGGGCTATGGTGAGCCGTAACTGAGGCTGCTGCTGCTCTTATACTCCTTTAATGTGCTGTGGTGTGGCGTGTTTGACTGGTGGTGGTGAGTGACCGACGGGTTCGTGCACTCTCGTTATCACCGAGGGTAGGACGATGGTGCCGAGAGGTGGTGGTCCTACCTCGTGTGTCAGACACAAGTCTGCGTGTGCAAACTCACATGTGTCAACTGTTGTACAACACGCCAGATGTAACAGCTGCTCCACTGGTTGCGCCATCATGATTGGCCTTTTTTTTAGGAGGCTGAGAGTAGCAATAGGGTCAGTGTGTTGAGGCTGCGTGTGTCATGTGGGAGGGAGTAGAGGGGCGTGGGGGAGATGAGGGGGACTTCGGGTGTGTAGAAAGGTGAAGGTAAGTAACTGTATTGGAAGGTGAGAGTGCTTGGTGAGGTTTGGCACTGACCACCGCTACTCTGGTTAGGTGAGAGACTCTCCCGCCGTCCCCCATCCCGGCCATTCATGGCCCTTCTGCACTGGTGTCGCCCGAGCTCCCAGCACCAGGCAGCTACCGCGCCTTATACGGAGTGAAGGTTTCCCTCCTACACATGCTGTTGATGTCTCCGACCGCGCCACCACGTGCTCCCATACCTGTCCAAGCACGGCCGCGCGCCACCACGTGCTCCCAACCTGAGCATGCACGCCCGCGCGCCACCATGTGCTCCCACACCTGAGCATGCACGCCCGCGCGCCACCACGTGCTCCACACCTGAGCATGCACGCCCGCGCGCCACCACGTGCTCCCACACCTGAGCATGCACGCCCGCGCGCCACCACGTGCTCCCACACCTGAGCATGCACGCCCGCGCGCCACCACGTGCTCCCACACCTGAGCATGCACGCCCGCGCGCCACCACGTGCTCCCACACCTGAGCATGCACGCCCGCGAGCCACCACGTGCTTCCACACCTGTCCATGCACGCCCGCGCGCACCGGCGTTGCACCCACTTGTTCATTCCCATGCTCGTTCTTCATGGTATTATGCTCTTCACCCGCATAAACAACCCTGTTCACCCACACCTGAATATTCTTGGTTGTGTTCACCTGCACGTTCACTCTGCCTTCTGCGGTGCTCCACGCATAACATCTTGACAACATTGTGACATGCGCGAGATTGTCCTCAGTGGACTCACTGACATGTTCAGGTGGCCACCTTCAACTCGCTGTATTAAGAAGCAGTCAGTGCATTGTTGAAGGGGAGATGAAGTCCGTGAACACTCTCGCTAGTTCTCCAACCCTTCCAGATTGATGATGATTGATGAAGATTAAGCCACCCAAAAGGTGGCACGGGCATGAATAGCCCGTAAGTGGTGGCCCTTTTGAGCCATTACCAGTATCAAGAGCTGATACCGGAGATCTGTGGAGATGCGACTGTACCCTGCGTGACGGGAGATGTCTCCCGTGAACCCTTCCAATTGTCATGCTCGTATATATATTATTTAATCCGCTTATGGACCCTACTTTCACTGGCTTACTTGTGTCTCAAAGTATAACAATGTCTATAGCTTACTATAGACTATAGTAAGCTATAGACATATATCTTACTATATACTATAGCCTCCTCTGATGTCACTAAAGCAGTTTTCTCTAAGGTGCGCCTGGGTGTTCAGCCGCTGGGCTGAACAACTTGTGTCCCTCGCATGTTAACTACCCCTGCAATATCTCCTGTGGATATATTAAAGCCTGTGACCGTTATCTTGAGATGATTTCGGGGCTTAGTGTCCCCGCGGCCCGGTCCTCGACAAGGCTTCCACCCCCCAGGAAGCAGCCCGTGACAGCTGACTAACTCCCAGGTACCTATTTACTGCTAGGTAACAGGGGCATCACGGTGAAAGAAACTCTTCCCTTTGTTTCTCGCCGGCGCCTGGGATCGAACTCGGGACCACAGGATCACGCGTCCAGTGTTGTCTCCGCTCAGCCACCGGCTCCCGTGTCTTCTCCCGTTTCTTCTCCAGTGGGGGTGAAGTTTAGTTTCTTTAGTATATTCTAGTAAGTTATGTTTCTAGCCCCGAGACGACTGTGGTCTGGTCGCATACCTCTGAGTTGGCAACTGAACTTTCTGCAGTTTCGTCTGGTGTTTGGCGAGGTAAAGACTCCGAACTGGTGACGCTCATTCTGTGGTACGTTTGACTCTTGCTGTATACAGAATCCTGAGTAGGTAATAATGTTCAGATGTGTAAAGCAGTACTTATGTCAACGTTGCATATGCAGCTGAAGTTATCTGGTTTATGTTGGCCTCGAGAGATGTGTTGGGTATGATGTCCACTCCGAGGTTTTTGTCCCCAGCTGCAGGTTGGTCCCCCCTCCCCACTCAGCACCTGGTGTCTGGCCACCTGGGGAGTAGAAGTGCGTGCCTACTCGTTATCAGCTGTACTCGCCTATTTGTGCTTGCCGGGGTTGAGCTCTGGCTCTTTGGTCCCGCTTCTCAACTGTCACTCAACTGATGTATAGGTTCCTGAGTCTGAATCCTATATATCTACATTTGAAACTGTGTATGGAGTCAGCCTCCACCACATCACTTCCTAATGCATTCCATTTGTCAACCACTCTGACACTAAAAAAGTTCTTTCTAATGTCTCTGTGGCTCATTTGGGCACTCATTTTCCACCTGTGTGCCCGTTGTGTTAAATAGCCTGTCTTTATCCACCCTATCAGTTCGTTTGAGAATCTTATATGTGTTGATCATGTCCCCTCTAACTCTTCTATCTTCTAGTGACGTGAGGTTTAATTCCCGTACTCTCTCCTCGTAGCTCATGCCTCTAAGCTCGGGTACTAGTCTGGTGGCAAACCTTTGAACCTTTTCCAGCTTAGTCTTATGCTTGACTAGATATGGACTCCATGCCGTGTTATCAACGCTGTGGTATTAATGATACGCGGATGTAACGCGATTCTGCACGTGCGTGCGTTGATGCGTGCTGCTTCGTGTGCTCTCGTGGGAAGCGCCTTCACTGCCATATTTGGTGTGAACGCGTGCTGGGCCTTCTCATTCTCCCCACGCGCGCGCGCACCGCTACCCCGAGCAACTGCTGGCCTGCCTTAGTAGTCTCTTAACATTTGGCCATTTCGCTGATTTACGACAACAACGTTAAAAATCGTCGTCTGCGAAAATATGTGACTTCACAGGGATTCGTTCAATTGAAATGCTCTAAGCTAGTCGAATTAGACTATAAATCTGTATATTGTAATATTGCAATCATTGTACTTAAATCAATGACTGTAAGGTAATTTACCTTGCATCTCGTTAACTATAGTGTTGTAATGGCGGGTGTTGTCAAGGTGTTGTATAAACGTGGTGGTGTAGGTTTGGGGGGTGGGGGTGTAGGTACACACACGCCCTCCTCCTAGTGTGAGGTAGGCACTAGGAAGCGACGCCTCAACCCTTGCCCCACGCCGCCTCCTTCCTGTAGCTGGTGTGTCCTTGTGGCGCCTCCCTCACACCTCTACCCCCACTCCTCCGCCACCCCGCCCCACCTCGCTACTTCATTCATTCAACTGGGAATTCTACTACGTGCTGCCCCCCCCCCTTCTTCCTGCTGCTGCTGCTCTTATTGTTCTTGTCGTTTACTGTCCCTTGCTGCCCTCCCTCCCTCCCTCCCTTCCCCACTTATTATTATTAACATCTTTATTGACAAAATTAATTACAATTTTGCCTAATCTGAGGATTTCGATTAAGTCTTAAGTGAGAATAATGCTGGTATTTACAGTCACGCAGGACAGAGGGTCATACACAAGATAATAGGTCTAAACTGTAGGGGGAAGTACATATATATCATGGTTACAATCAATGTTTTAATGTATGGATATGTGAAAACAACTTTCTATTGTGCACTGCCACACAAGGGCAGGGATGGGTTCATAAGTGATGCAGCTTAGAAGTAATATAAATATAAATTGTTCTTCATTCTTTAAAATGGACAAGCAAATTTTGGATAAATTGTTAGGATGTCGTCCAGAACACCTGAGTCAACAAAACAGTTACACAGTTGGTGGTACAATAGGCCAGGAGGTCTAAAGTCCTTTACGGTTTCACATTCAACAATATAGTGTTCTAGTGAATGCATTAAAGGTTTATCACAGAGTTTACAATCTGAGTGTTCTGGTAGTGGCTCAGCCAGTGCCCTCCCCCCACGATTGCGGAGTGTTCCTTTTAATGTCGTAATTCTTTCCAGCCTGATGTCATTTTATTAGGCACTTCTGTTAATTTTGTTAATACTACCATTATGCTGCCATATCTTCAGATACATTACCTGTTGCACCTGCTTTTAATATCACCGATCTGTTTCAAATGCTTTTAATGCCTCTAATAATAGTACACCTATAGCACCTGTTATTAGTACCATCATACGCATACTACAATCGACTTGAGAATGGTCCAGAACGGACCGAAACGTCGTCGTCCCTTCCCTGTCTAGTGTGTGGTTTGGTCAACAAAAATACCATCATACCTTCTACACACCTGGTACTACCACATGACTCTCACTCCGTGTGTGAGAGTCACGAACCTACATTACTGTACTACAACCTTTCCATTTTTATACACAGAAGATACCAAATAGCAATAGGCTGGATCCTAGGCCTTTAGACCCAAAAGATGGCACCAACAATTGACAACTTTGGGGGTTTAAGAAATAATTTTGTCTCCTAAGTTTTTGAGGCATTTATAATATTTACTCAAATAATAATATACTTTATATATATTTTTAGAACTCGGGGAAGAAAAGGTACTTAGCCTTGATCGGCAGAAATTAGTTTGGTTTGGACTCGTCAAGCCGTTGGTGTCCGTTAAGCCTAGTCTTCGTCCGCCTCAACATTGCCTTCTAGTCATTTGAATCAACATTGTCTTGTCGTCTGATAGTTTTATTTACTTTGGTTGAAGCGCACTCACCTTCGCCGCGTTATATAAGATGGAATACATTCTGGTCTTCAATCTTATAGGTCCTTCATTCTTCAGGAAATACACGCGTTTCTGTACAAGTTCACATCTTCTGAGCATGTTTTTGAATACGTTCAGCTACTCCAAGCGTGTTTCTGAATAAGGACAGCTCTTCTGAATGTGTTTCATAGCCCTACGGTTCTTACCTCAGTCTCATTACCATTGTTTTAGCTCGGCGCTGAACATCCTCCAGCTTGGATGAACCTTCCCCCATATCCAAGAGTGATCTTCTCGCTACATTCTTAGGATGAGTGACTTTCTCTGAGAGTAACTAACTCAATGATCTGCCATTGAAGGCTGGAATTCAGTTTCCCTTTTGTAATTGCCTCAATCCACCATCTGCTTGGCTTCTGATTGTTATCCTTTGCTTCTTACTGATCTTTTCTGTTGTAACTTTTACTTTACAAATATTGTATTACTACTACTGCTGCTGTTGTTCTACTGCTCCTAAATCAGAGCTGCTATTAATGTGTTTTCCACCTTGATATACAGCCTCATTGTCCTGACACGAAACCTATAATAGCTATAGCCATAAAACTAGGGTTCTTGTTGTCATTTGGCAGTGTAGCCCAATGACAGCTGTTGTTTTTATTCCTTATTTTTGCTGGTTCTGAGATGTAAAATTGTTTAGATTGACAAGGACGAGCCCATTGACTTTTAAGGTTGGCATCACGTAACTACACCACACTGTAACACCCATGACCCCCCCCCACCCCCCTCGAGAGCTCAACCAGGGAAGTCTGCTCCAAGAGGTCAGCCCAGATGCCCTCCGGTTTTCTTGTATGTTGATTAAAAATTCCTGGGTTAGTCTTATTCAGCAAGTTTCAAGTAGGTAATATTTCATGATACTCTTGTCAAGAGGGTAAGGGAGCAGACTCCAGATCCTCATGTGTAAACATGCTTGGATTTCCCCCTTTACCAGGTCAAAGGGTCAGCCATACACGTAATTAATAAGTCCTCTCTTGAAACAGTTTATGGTTTATGTCAAACAAGTTTAATGATAAATTCTTGAGTGTTTGTACACGTGTGTGTACACGTGTGGCCGCCTCTTATTTCTTGGTGTAGGTTTCACAAAAAAAATCTTCCCCCCCCCTTTTGTAATGGTGTATATAGGGGCCTGTAGAGCCAGGGGAGAGACAGAGAGTACGGTGCTCCCGGATCGAGGCCGGTTCTGTGACACCATCCACAGGCCGGGAGAGACAGTGTCCACCGGACGGAGACAGAGGTCTTGTTTAAGGTAATGTGTGTGATCTCTGTAATTTTGTTCCATGTCTAAATTTCTTAACTTGTTGCCAGTGTTAGAGTAGGAATTATCGTGGTGTTAGTATAATTTGGTATCTCAATAAACTCATGTTAAATTTCCCGTCTGTGTCAATTGTTGAATCCTCTTAGAATCTTTTGATATCGTGGCTGACAACCGTCTCATATTTAATGACAGTTATAGAAAGTACTCTCCAAGCCAAGCAATGTTTCTTGCCTCGTTGCTTGATTAGTCTCAGTGGTCAAAGGCAGGATGGTGGCAGCGTATTTAATCCTGTGTAGCATTTCCTTGTTGACAGTGTACCTTTGATCCGGTGTAACCATCATATGTCAGCTCATATTACAAGTGTTCAATAACAGTGTTACCAAGTGCAACTGATAGGAAGTGTTACTCAGGATAAGAAGTGTGTACATTTATTAGTTTAGTATTCATTATAGAAGGTCACAGTGGTGACTATTTCACCAAGTTTTACATTGGGTAGTCATAGCCAATGTTACAATGGCAGCAGTAGTGGTTGTCAATGTTACAATGGTAGCAGCGGTGTTCCAATAAAATTGTGGGTGTGTTCACAATTTATTGGGGGTCCCGCGCGCCTGCTGCTCGGGTTCGTTGCTGTATGTATGTTTAGGCGGCTCGCGATTTCGTTGCTCGGAGCCATACGTATTAAGTGTTATGATTTAGTGTGTCATACGGGAAACTGAGAGAGTTTGGGGTATGCACGTCGCTCTGAAATCTATGGACAGAAATTAGTTCTCGTTTCTCTGCATAGCTTTCAGGGGTGTACAACTCAGTTATATGTTGTACAGCAATCTGTTCGGCAGGTTGTCTGAGAAATTATCAGGGAAGGACGCTTACTGATAATTTCGGAGGTTACTACGAGGTGCCTCGAGTTCTAGGTTTTAACGGGAAGGTCGCAGACGGCGTACTGTCGCCTAGAGTGTGGCTGAGTTATCATCATAGAGGGGGTCATGTCATGTTTGCAGCGAGGCTGACCTCAAACATTCTAGTCGTGAATTGTGTCTTAGGGAGGGCGGCCCTAGTGTTGGATGTCTGTCCCCAAGGGCGGGTCAGACGTAGCTACCGGTCGTGGCTCACCAACGAACAATCGTAGGTTAATCACCACGAGAGAAGCCTTAAAATTAGTTCCGGTAGTCTTTACAAGGGTGCTTCGTCACCTAGAGTAGTCTTACAATTAGTTAAGGGAATTCTTAGTTAAGTATATTGTAGTTTATTTTCATTATTTTACTCAGATTCTTTTCGTAAGTGTAAGGAATTTCAGTGTCGATAAGGTTGTATGTGCACCTGACCGTCTCTTGGTGTGCACATATGTGTATGGGTTTCTCGTGCGACGATCTGTGGGAGTGTTTATACGAAGCTGTCAAGCTGTCAACACCCTTCATCTGGGCGCGCGGTCATAACCCTCCTCCACTCAGGAAGGGTACTGTCATAGTCACGCGGTGTATATTGTGTTTACAGCGAGTGTGCGTATGTTGTGATTTACTGTTTAATGTTCATTCGTTACATAGAACATTGTGTTAAAATTTCAAGTTAATATGACGCTCGGTGACAAAGTTACAAATATTGTGTTATTTTGTGAATTGTATCTTTATTGGCAATTTGTTTGATTTTATATGTCCAATCAGATGTTATCAGAATGGAAGGGGTTCTCAATAGGGTTGCAATCCCCCTCTATTCCTCTCAGTTCCCACCTCAAGTTCCCTACACCTCCCCCACCCACTTCCCAACCACCCTACCCGCCCATGTTCCCTCCACCCACCCTGCTCCACTCCCTTCCACCGTCCCCACTATCCCCACTCAAGGTCACTCCACCCACACCTGGCCTTTTCAGCCCCTCCCCTCTCAGCACTGTCCCCTTCCACCCGTCCAACCTCACACTCCTCCCACTCAGTTTCCACCCCACCCGCCCCACCCCGAGTCGGTGTCACCCCTTCACACGCCCTCCACTCTCCCCCACTTCTATCCTCCCCGCCCTGCGCCCAGTCCCTCAACCCCCCACCAGCCCTCCCCGCCTCCCTCATACCTCCTGTCATATCCTCCCCCTCCCACATTCCCCTCCCCCACCCTGCTTCCCCCACCCTTCCCAACCCCAGTGTTTCTTCCCCGGGATTCGTTTGTACTTGTGGTAAGATTTCTTACACATTAAGTAGTATTCGTAAGGAGAAATGTTGGACCTGTCATGGAAAAGGTCATTTTAGGAAAGCGTGTACGAGTGTTCGACTTAAGGAAGGGCCGGCACCAGATTACTTTAAGGATGGTCGCCCTACTTTCGAAGTCAAAGTTGAGGGTGAGAGTTTGATTGCTTTCATGGACACAGGTAGCCAAGCAACGCTCATTAAGAGTTCAGCCTTCAGCAAATTCAAACAAGCACGGCTTAAACGTTGTAGTAAACAGCTCACAGCAGTTAATGGAGGACAAATTGACATCTTGGGTCAGGCCACAATTAATTTTGAAATAGGTCATGATGGGTCGTACCCTCACACTTGTACAGTGGTTCAGAATCTTGCTTATCCGGGTGATATCTTGATTGGTATGGATTTCTTACACAGGTTCTCATATTCTCTGTCTGCTGAGAAAGGGTCGAGATATTGCCGGTTGAAATTAGGTACTGTATCTTATCCGGTGACATTGACTGACCATCCACCGGTTGTAGCTTCCATCCAGCGGAAGCAGAAACATCATGCCAATTATGCAAAGTTTTTATTTCAGTCTCTTCCAGACAATAATAAGAAGTCGTGTATTTTACATGCTTTTGACAAGCAAACTTGCCCACCACGGTCATTTAGATTCCTTAGGGTGGCCGTGGGTCGTCATATCCAGCCTGGTACTACCCTTCTGGTGGCTGGCAGGTTTGATAAACTATTAATTCCCCACCACTTAATTGTTGTCCTGGACAAAGGTGCCCTCATACCTGTAGTCAATCTCTCACACAAGACCTACCGCTTCAGAGTGGGTGATCGGGTGTCTCATGGTATTATCTTAGAGGAGACATCGATCTTTCAATCAGACCCATCAGAAACACTTACAAACACTGTGCAATGTGGCGCTCTTAATGTTAAAGACACTGGTAAGACTTCTAAGCACAGCACAACGGTGCTCACGCCACCTTGCGATACCAACAATTTGAATAAATTAATATCAGCTCTAGATTTACAGCACATTCCACAGTTAGATAGAAAACGGGTGCGGGAAGTTCTGCGGATGTTCCCCAAATTATTTGCAACGGACGACGATCAAATTGGGTTGTTAGACAGAATTGAGCACACCATTCCAACAGGTGATCACGAGCCCGTGTATACGAGACAGTGGAGGCTCCCGGAACAGGCTAAGAAAACTATCAGAGATGAGTGTCAGAAGATGTTAAGACAGGGAGTTATAGAACCGAGTACTTCACCATGGTTGTCTCCGGTGGTGCTGGTGCGCAAACCAGATGGTAGTTACCGGTTTTGTGTCGACTATCGGAAAGTTAATGAAATTACAAAGGGAGACGTGTACCCCTTACCTCGGATTCAGGAGATTATAGATCAGTTCGCGGCAGCCAAGTATTTCTCGACTCTGGATGCTAAGTCAGCATATTGGGCTATTCCGGTTGCAGTTAGGGACCGTGAGAAAACAGCGTTCTCTGATGGGGTTCACCAGTTTCAGTTTAAGCGCATGCCTTTTGGGCTCAAGACAGCCCCTTCTTCATTTCAGAGGGCTATTAACTTCATCCTCAGTCCTGTGTTAGGTAGACATTCATTAGCATACCTGGATGACGTGGTTATTTACTCCAGGTCGTTTGATGAACACCTTCGGGACTTGACTGAGACACTTTCATTGTTAGACAAGGCAGGGTTCAAATTAAATATTAACAAGTGCACCCTGGCATCTCAGAAATTCAAGTTTCTGGGGTTCCAGGTGAGCACAGATGGCATCCGCCCTGACCCAGACTCATGCCGCGCCATTGCTGAGATGCCCAGGCCTAGGTCAGCAAGGGATGTGCGCCGGTTTCTGGGAGCAGCCGGGTACTTCCGCCGCCATATTGAGGGGTTTGCTAGTATAACAGCGCCTTTAACTGACCTTGTAAAGAAGAATGCTAAATTTATGTGGACATTAGAACATGATGAGGCTTATACTAAACTCAAAAGTCAATTAATTACCGCCCCAGTATTAGCTGTGCCTGACTTTGATAAGGAATGGGAGGTGCATACAGACGCTAGTGGTGTTGCCATAGGAGGGTGCTTAATGCAGCGTGATTCAGAGAACCATCCTCACCCTGTGGCGTATTTCAGTAGAAAAGTGAAGGGACCTGAAGTTAGATACTCAGCAACAGACAAGGAAGCACTTGCTGTGGTTGAAAGTGTTCGTTATTTTGAGCCTTACCTATTCCAACGTCATTTTGTTATTTTCACAGATCACAGAGCTCTCACTTATATATTTAAAAAGAAAACAAAGTGTCCCCGGATGTCACGTTGGTCTCATGAGCTGTCAGCTCACTCGTTTCAGATCCTGTATAAGCCTGGTCCATCTCACGTTGTGCCAGACACCTTGAGTAGGAACATCGCGTCAGTTAACGTAAATGTCAACATTGAAACTATTGCAAGTGATAAAATGAGAGAATTTCAAATGGGAGAACAGCGATGGAAGGAAATAATTGAATATTTGGAGGGTGGTAAATACCCTATGAAGAAAGGTAACTTTCCCCTGCAACATTTTGACCTGCAGAAGGGTGTCCTATACTATGTTAACGACATGAAAGATCGTGCGGTTTATCAGTTAGTCATCCCCGACGCGTTAAGATCATCGGCCGTGAAACTCGCGCATGCATCTAAGATCGCTGGTCACCCTGGGGTCTTTAAGACCTATATGAGAGCAAAAACTTTATTCTATTTTCCTGGGATGTATCTTATATAACTAAGTTTGTTAAATCTTGTGCCAACTGCCAACGACGAAAAGGTACCCCTAAGGTAACAGGCGCCACTACAAGAGTCCCTGAAATTTTGAGCCTTTAG
>WNGS01001312.1:6915270-6936278 GCA_020271785.1 Procambarus virginalis | reverse complement strand
GAAGAGCGAGAGCGAGAGCGCGAGAGCGCGCCCCCTACAGAAACATCCCAGGAACTGCTCTTCACATATAAAGACTACAAGGTTATGGAGGCGTTCTTGTCTAGTATCCGGAGGTGATTTATGGTTATAATTTTACCAGCTGCACCAACTCGTTTGGAAGATAATATTTGTTGCCTGCATGAACCGGATAATTTATTTTCTGGTCACTTTTTACACACAAAAACTTCAATAGACACGTAACAAGCGTCCGTGAATGGTGTCTATTGATAGAGCGGAGTACTGGGTAAATCTATCGTGAAAGCTGTATTGTACTTGGGTGTTTAATAAATAAACCGAGCCACTAGATTTCAATGATGTATTATGTGGATCAATACTGGGATGGGGGATGGGGGGGGGGTGGCCTTGGACCCAGCTGGGAGACACAGCTGGCGGCAAGTAAACCACTTGGTGTCCATTCTGAGACGACCAAAGGTTTAGGTCGGCGCATTGTTGTTAAGCATCTTGGAGACCTTAGCCAAGATTGGTGATTTATGTGACGTGTTGGAACGTGCGGGGGATGGTAAGCTGCAGTTGGTGACACAGTAGGCACGAAAGTGGCCTTCTTATTAGCCCTGGTGGTCTAGTGATTCTCCTAGCTTCTCTGGTGATCCTAGCTACTGGTGCCCTGGTGATTCTCCTAGCTACTGGTGACCTGGTGATTCTCCTAGCTACTGGTGACCTGGTGATTCTCCTAGCTTCTCTGGTGATCCTAGCTACTGGTGCCCTGGTGATTCTCCTAGCTACTGGTGCCCTGGTGATTCTCCTAGCTACTGGTGACCTGGTGATTCTCCTAGCTTCTCTGGTGATCCTAGCTACTGGTGCCCTGGTGATTCTCCTAGCTACTGGTGACCTGGTAGCTGCGTGCAGTAGAATAGCAACATACTGGAGCAAGATATACAGAAGAAAATGGAGAAGATTGATTGATAAAGATTAAACCACCCAAAAGGTGGCACGGGCATGAATAGCCCGTAAGTGGTGGCCCTTTTGAGCCATTACCAGTATCAAGAGCTGATACTGGAGATCTGTGGAGGTGCAACTGCACCCTGCGTGACGGGAGATGTCTCCCGTGTGATGAGGAAGAAGGGTGGAAAATGGAGAAGTACGGTGGGTAGTGAGGAGTAGAGGTGCCATAGGCACAATCAGATAGCACTGTCTGAACATCTTGGGGTCCACAGCTATTCAACACCCTCCCAGCAAGAATTAGAAATATTGCCGGAACAAAGATGGACTTCTTCAAAAATGCAATTAGATAGGTTTTTCCAGGAATTGCCGTGCCAACCGGATTGTAGTGGATGTTGGCTTGTAGGACGCTGAAAGCCAACATCCACTACAGCCTGTTGGAGCAAGTTTTCACAAGTCGAGCCTGACCTCAGGCCTGCATCAAGAAATAGATGAACTCCCTGAACCCTCTCCGGGTAAACTCTATTATCTAGTCTCAGAACTCTACATGTGTCAGTATTAAACTGCATCTGCCAATCTTTCCACCATTTCAATATTCTGTCTAGATCGTCTCGAAGTGATTTTGAGTCTTCTGGATTTACTTTCCAACCCAATTTTCTAGAATGAAAATTTTCAAATATTTCTGAATAATAGATTCAGTTCTGAATCTAAACAGTTTATACACAAGGCAAACAAGAGAGGTCCCAAGACAGAGCCTTGAGGCACACCACTCACAACGGTTCCCACACTGACTTAACTCCATTTATACTCTTTGTGTTTCCTTTGGTATAAGCATGCCCTCATTCAACTTAAGATAGCACCCCTATTACCGTGAGCCTCTATCTTTCTAATGAGTCTTTCGTGTGGCACTGTATCAAAAGCTTTCTTAAAGTCAAGGTTTGCAATGACACAAACCTTTCCACTATCAACTGCGTTAAATATTCTGAAACGGAATGAGGGCAAATTTGTCAAGCATGAGCGGCTTTTATTAATACCATGTTGTGAACCATATGGATCTACGTTTCCCCTCCTTCAACAATAATTAGGTCTGCGTCTCTTTCATATAATCATGTTATCTCTGGTGCTGCTGTTGGTGGCGACCTCTCACCAAACACACGACGTGTTTGGCGGGAGGTAGTTACTATGACGTTACTACAACATTCCAATACGTTTTAACACCTAACAAGTTGTAACACCGTTCTAATACGTCATAAAACGTTACGATAAGATGTAAACAACTTTATTACAAGTTGTAACAAGCGGAAAATAGGGACAGTTACGTTGTGTGTTTACAGGGTCTGTAATGTGTGCTGCCCTTGGGTTACAAGCAAGCAGAACAGCTGAGAACCTGGAGGCTTGGAAGGGTGGGGGGGGGGCCGACATGGAATGGAACTATGAGGAGAAAGCGCCAAGCCATTACGACTATATAGCACTTGGAAAGGGTAAGGATAAGGATTTGGGATAGGATGGGGGGGGGGGAAGGAATGGTGCCCCCAACCACTTGGACGGTCGGGGATTGAACTCCGGGTCCCGCATGAAACGAGACCGTCGCTGTACCGTCCAGCCCAAGTGGTTGGGCAGGGGGAGGGGGGCAGACAAGTACCTTTGTGCCGTAGGTAAAGTGGGTGGTTGGGGCTTTGAGGGAGGGGGTTAAGAATGGGCGGGGGGGGGGGAATGGGGAGTATCACATTGGTTAGTTCTAGCTCCTAGAGTACCTGCTCCTACAGTACCAGCTCCTACAGTACCAGCTCCTACAGTACCAGCTCCTACAGTACCAGCTCCTACAGTACCAGCTCCTACAGTACCAGCTCCTACAGTACCAGCTCCTACAGTACCAGCTCCTACAGTACCAGCTCCTACAGTACCAGCTCCTACAGTACCAGCTCCTACAGTACCAGCTCCTACAGTACCAGCTCCTACAGTACCAGCTCCTACAGTACCAGCTCCTACAGTACCAGCTCCTACAGTACCAGCTCCTAGCTATTTGCACGTGTTGGGGTAAGTACTCTGACGTTGGAGTTGTGTGGCGTAGTTGGTCTTGAAGTTGTAGGCGGAGATGGCTCCTATGACGTCTTCTTTCCGTGCTCTCCTCTTGTTTGGCCACCCGTATAGCGTATGAATTTTTGTAGTCTTTAAAACTATAATATGTTGAGTTCCCCGCACACCTCTTGATGTTTGAGCGTGACGTCCCCGTCTCTGCTCAGCGTAACCCACATGGTCTCTTATTGGCGTTTTGTTCCTTGTGTTACTTGACATGAAGTTGGGCCGTTGCTAGCATATACTCTGGGTATGTTTATGCTTCTCTTCTGACTTGTGATCTCCCTCAGACTGGGTATTATTGTCTTCCCTCCCATGCCTTCCTGGCCCTCCCATCCCGCACTGGCCCTCCCATGCCGTTCTGGCCCTCTCATTCCGTCCTGGCCCTCTCATTTATTTCCCAGCACTGCCTATTGGTCCACAGGTTTACGTTGAGGTGCTCCTCTACTGCTTGCCTGAGTGGGATGACCTTTCTCGTGGCTTCTGTTTATTTTTGAGCTCTGTAATTCATCATGCGATTGTCTCTCGAGGGGTTCGTGCCGTGCTCGACCGGTCCCGTGGTCACCCTGAGCTGGACCTTGTATTCAACCGCTATAAGGCAAGGCTCCCCCGACTCCCAGTGGCAGTTATGTCTCGTGCCCGCCTTTTTCTGGACATGTAATGTGTCTACGTTGGTGGTGGCGTCGCTCTTCTTGTCCCGTTGGCGTTGTGGTGTCGCTTTTCTTGCCCCGTTGGCGTCGTGGTGTCGCTCTTCTTGCTCCGTTGGCGTCGTGGTGTCGCTCTTCTTGTCCCGTTGGCGTCGTGGTGTCGCTCTTCTTGCCCTGTTGGCGTCGTGGTGTCGCTGTTCTTGCTCCGTTGGCGTCGTGGTGTCGCTGTTCTTGCTCCGTTGGCGTCGTGGTGTCGCTGTTCTTGCCCCGTTGGCGTCGTGGTGTCGCTGTTCTTGCCCCGTTGGCGTCGTGGTGTCGCTTTTCTTGCCCCGTTGGCGTCGTGGTGTGTTGGGGCATGTTGTGTGTGTACTATGTCTATTAACTGTGCTCGTACTATGTCTATTAACTGTGCTCGTACTATGTCTATTAACTGTGCTCTCAAAGTTTCGTCTCCACCGCCAGGGGTGGGGAGCGCACGTGACTGAAGTCGCCCAGCTCCTGCCACTGTAGCTGCCGTGTTGATGACACTCAAGCAGTCTTCAAAGCTTTCACCAGTCTTCCCTGAATCTTATCTGTTTGGTGGGGGGCTGTATGACCATTTCCCCCTCCCCCCTCCACCCCCTCTGGCACTAGTCCCCTCCCTCCACCCATCACCACCGTGCCTATCCTCCCCGCGGCCCCTTCTCAACCCTGGCACTTCTCCCGCTCCACGTTTAGCAGGTGCATGTCTGGGCCGTCACAGGTGTTGAGTCTGGTGTGTTACTCACCTGTCCTACTTCTGTTTGTGTAGGAGCACAGGTGTGTTCGGTCATCGTAATACATTTTCGCTTTACCCTCCCTCGACATGTGGTGCCACGGGTACCACTTGGGTTAGCTGTGTCTCAAGCCACGTTATCTGCGTCTCAGGCCACGTTAGCTGCGTCTCAGGCCACGTTAGCTGTGTCTCAGGCCACGTTAGCTGTGTCTCAAGCCACGTTAGCTGCGTCTCAGGCCACGTTACCTGTGTCTCAGGCCACGTTAGCTGTGTCTCAGGCCGCGTTAGCTGTGTCTCAGGCCACGTTAGCTGTGTCTCAGGCCGCGTTAGCTGTGTCTCAGGCCGCGTTAGCTGTGTCTCAGGCCACGTTAGCTATCTCTCAAACCGCGTTAGCTGTGTCTCAAGCCGCGTTAGCTGTCTCAGGTCACGTTAGCTGTGTCTCAAGCCACGTTAGCTGTGTCTCAAGCCACGTTAGCTGTGTTTCAAGCCGCGTTAGCCGTCTCTCGTATACAGTTGGATGGTCCGCAAGTCTCTCCTACGGACTCGCGTCATTGGATGGTTACCATGATCGTCGTCTTATCTTGAAGAAAGATAAGGTTTGGTTCGTTTGGTCCGCAAACCTTTCGTACAGACTCGCGCCAATATATCTGTTGCATCACGCGGGGGGTATAATCTAATTTATCGGTTGACTTATCGCGTGGCACTCCTTGGCGGTAACGAGTGCCTTATCTTGGCCTTGTAGAGGTGCCAGCGGGTGTTGTCGTCGGGTAGGTGGTCACGAGGCGGGTCAGGTACGCGTGAAGATATACTCGGCCAGGGCGATAAGGGACTTGAGGGACGGCCCGTCGCCGTCTTGGGCTCCGAAGTCATCCACGACCCGCCCACCTCGACCTGCTGGCTCCCTTGATGGAGCTTCGGGTGTTAGTCTAGCCATGGGATACATAGATGAATCACCGTCACCACTTTTGTGTGTGCACTCGAGTTGGCCGCGGGGTTTGTGTGCACTCGCCTGGGATCGTCAGTGCACTCTTTGAACACCTTCGGTGTTTATAGTGCTTTTGGGAGTGAAGGGAGGAGGGGGGGGCTAGGACTGAAGGTCTACTCTAACAGTCGAGAGTGGTCTGTGAATCCTTTCTTGCGGCCAAAGGATGGGAGGTGATAGGCTAAAAGTGTTCTGGTGTCTAGGACTCGAGGGATAAGCCTTGCGGTCCAGTTGGGCCAGAGCCCTGTCTCCTCCGGTTTAATTTTTTCCTGTGGAGGAGTCGAGTCAAGACTGTAAACCAAACCCATGAATAGATGAATATTTGTTTATGAGGCACCAATGACAAATCTCTGTATCTATGTATTTCCGTATGTAGGTTAGCTTAGCATTTTAAAAGTACCGAATCACCTTCTGTGGTTGATTGTTCAGTAAATCCCTGAACTATATGTTTAACTGATCTCTAACCCTGTCCAGGGAGGACAGAAGAAAATGTATATATGCTGGTTAGCATTGTAAATGTGTGGCCACGTCTGTGGTAGAAAATAATAAAAAAAATGACATGGCTGTTACCTCGGCAGATAAATTATTACTCATTGCATTTCTTTGACGGATTCGCTCAGGGGGGATTAGAATTGGAACTATGAAAAAAACGCCAAGCTATTACTACTATGTAGCACTTGGAAGGAGGATCAGGATAAGGAATTGGGATGGGACGGGGGGGAAGGAATGGTGCCCAACCACTTTGGACGGTCGGGGATTGAACGCCAACCTGCATAAAGTGAGACCGTCGCTCGTCGACTTGCGGATGATTTCTGCTATCTTAACTTTTCGAAAGAATCATCTTAAGACTGCAGTTTTGCGGCTTGCTTAAATTAAAATTGAAGAGGCTGGGCGTGGAGAGCTAGCAAGAGTGACGGAGGAGCCTGGCAGGGGGCGGGGCGTGATGGCCGTCTTAGCAATAGCATCTAAAATTTGTTCCGGCTTGGCCGTTCTGACGTCATAATAACGTCGCGCACACCACGTTCACCCCGCGAACACAACACGAAATGTTATCTGTTATTTATACTAGGTTCGATTCCGTTAGACTAGGTTATCATAGGTATCCTAGTTAGGCTAGTTTATCCTAGGCATGGCAGGATGTGCAAAATAGTCCATTGACAAGCAAAGGTGTAATAGGTACGCTGAGGGAGAACTGTCAACACCAGGGGCCCGAGACTTTTCAACACTCCCACTACATATAAGGGTCATAACTGGCCGACCTCTCACAGGGCTCAAGAGAGAACTTGACAAACACCTCCAAAGAATACCTGATCAACCAGGCTGTGATTCGTACGTCAGACTGCGAGCAGCCGCGTCCAACAGCCTGGCTGACCAGACGACCAACCGGCAGGCCTGGTGGGAGACCGGGCCGCGGGGCCGTTGATCCCCGGATCCTCCAGAAGTTAGGTTAGGTTAGGTTGGGATAGGCTAGTTTATAGGGTAGCGATGATGTAAAGATGAGTGCATATTTTCATCAGGTTTTAGACCCGTCTTGATTTTAACCTCAGTGTCACCCTACTGCCGGGTCACCCTACTGCCGGTGTCACCCTACTGCCGGTGTCACCCTACTGCCGGTGTCACCCTACTGCCGGTGTCACCCTACTGCCGGTGTCACCCTACTGCCGGTGTCACCCTCTGCCAGTTGACGTGTCACACGAGAATGTCAGCAATGTGAAGGAGTGTGTTGTGGTAGCGAGGATGAGAGAGGGGAAACTATCAGGGGGAAAGCGCCAAGCCATTACGACTATATAGCACTGGGAAGGGGTCAGGATAACGATTTGGGATGGGACGGGGGGGGTGAGGTAGGTGAGGGGGGGGGGTGCGGCGTTAAGTATGGGGGGGGGGGCGTCGCCAACACGCACCCCACCTGGGCTGATAAGGACAACACTCCCTCCCCCCCCCCACGCTGATAACCCAACCCACTTAACAACCCGGATATCGGCTATCGTCACGGAGCCGCGTGAGCCATTAGATGTGACAGACAGACATGTGTATGTCGGTATACATGTGTATGTCTTCCCGCTTCAATGTTCAAGCTCACTTTGTGTTTACAATATGTTATCTTTCACGGAGTTGGCTGAACGTCTCTCACTTTATGCTTAAATGCAAGTTTGATTTAATTATTGTACACAGGTGTTTAGTCTGGCGAGGTCTGCGTGATGTGTTCTTACGGTGACTCTTGTAATTAATACATTGTATGTATTATCTAAACTTAACCCAATTACGAATGTGCCACCACTTATAAAGTCTTTTGATTTGCTTCCTCTGTGTGACCAAGCCATGTTGGGCAGCGGTGGGTGGGTGACCCCATGTTACCGAGGGTGGGTGGGTGACCCCATGTTACCGAGGGAGGGTGGGTGACCCCTGTTACCGAGGGTGGGTGGGTGACCCCATGTTACCGAGGGTGGGTGGGTGACCCCATGTTACCGAGGGTGGGTGGGTGACCCCATGTTACCGAGGGAGGGGGGGTGACCCCATGTTACCGAGGGAGGGGGGGTGACCCCATGTTACCGAGGGTGGGTGGGTGACCCCATGTTACCGAGGGAGGGTGGGTGACCCCATGTTACCGAGGGAGGGTGGGTGACCCCATGTTACCGAGGGAGGGTGGGTGACCCCATGTTACCGAGGGAGGGTGGGTGACCCCATGTTACCGAGGGAGGGGGGTGACCCCATGTTACCGAGGGAGGGTGGGTGACCCCATGTTACCGAGGAGGGTGGGTGACCCCATGTTACGAGGAGGGTGGGTGACCCCATGTTACCGAGGGAGGGTGGGTGACCCCATGTTACCGAGGGAGGGTGGGTGACCCCATGTTACCGAGGGAGGGTGGGTGACCCCATGTACCGAGGGAGGGTGGGTGACCCCATGTTACCGAGGGAGGGGGGGGGAGGGGGGAGGGTTATTGTCCCTTCTTTTTCTTAATATCGATCTCTTGAGGCTGTTTATGAAGTCTTGCGATTTTTACAAATATTTACCATACATTATCTCTTGCCTCCCGCCCCTGTCGCCTCTGCTCCGTTCTTCCGCCTCCTGCTGACAAGGTCAGTGCCACTCCTTGGCGGTAATGAGTGCCTTATCTTGCCCTCGTAGAGGTGGTGGTAGTGGGTGCTGTTGTTAGGTGGGGGTGTTGACGTCAGTGTCTGTGGCGCCAGGTGAGTGAGGGCTGTGTACCCGGGGTGTTGACGTCAGTGTGTGTGGCGCCAGGTGAGTGAGGGCTGTGTGGCGGGGGTGTTGACGTCAGTGTCTGTGGCGCCAGGTGAGTGACGGCTGTGTGGCGGGGGTGTTGACGTCAGTGTGTGTGGCGCCAGGTGAGTGACGGCTGTGTGGCGGGGGTGTTGACGTCAGTGTCTGTGGCGCCAGGTGAGTGACGGCTGTGTGGCGGGGGTGTTGACGTCAGTGTCTGTGGCGCCAGGTGAGTGAGGGCTGTGTACCGGGGGTGTTGACGTCAGTGTCTGTGGCGCCAGGTGAGTGACGGCTGTGTGGCGGGGTGTTGACGTCAGTGTCTGTGGCGCCAGGTGAGTGAGGGCTGTGTACCGGGGGGTGTGACGTCAGTGTCTGTGGCGCCAGGTGAGTGAGGGCTGTGTGGCGGGGGTGTTGACGTCAGTGTCTGTGGCGCCAGGTGAGTGAGGGCTGTGTGGCGGGGGTGTTGACGTCAGTGTGTGTGGCGCCAGGTGAGTGAGGGCTGTGTGGCGGGGGTGTTGACGTCAGTGTGTGTGGCGCCAGGTGAGTGAGGGCTGTGTGGCGGGGGTGTTGACGTCAGTGTGTGTGGCGCCAGGTGAGTGAGGGCTGTGTGGCGGGGGTGTTGACGTCAGTGTGTGCGGCGCCAGGTGAGTGAGGGCTGTGTGGCGGGGGTGTTGACGTCAGTGTGTGCGGCGCCAGGTGAGTGAGGGCTGTGTACGGGGGGTGTTGACGTCAGTGTGTGCGGCGCCAGGTGAGTGAGGGCTGTGTACGGGGGGTGTTGACGTCAGTGTAGTTACCGGGTGCGGTGTATACCATCCTAGCTCTATTCATCTACCAGTGCTTCCAAGGTCGGGCTCCAGCTCCAACGCCTTTTCATTTGTCAGTCGTCGGGTGTTGTTGCAATCTTGTTTCTTATCTGTTGTGTAAACTGAGTAGCGAGTTAGTCGCCGCTAGAGCCTTGTCTGCTTTATTTGGGTTGATCTCAGAGCTCGACCTAAAGCAACCCGTTTACTTGTATCTTGGTGGCTTTTCTGGGCCTCTTAATCCCCCATCCATGTACTCGTCTAATTGCTCTTGCGAGGAGTGAACTTTGGCTCCTCGGTCCCGCCTCTCCACTGGTTTACAGGTTCCCGAGATTTGAAGCTGAGTATGGGGACTGCCTCCTCCACCTCGCCTCTTAGTTACATATGTTCACCACTTTGACACAGAGCACAAGATGTGTGGTCTCTCTGTGGCTCATTTGAGCACTTAGTTTCCAGCTGTGTCCCCTGGTTCGTGTGCACCCATTCTACGTAATCCGTTATGTCTGGTTCCCCGGAGAAGTCCCCCCCCCTCCCTGTCCCATCCCAAAACCTTATTCTGATCCCTTCCAAGGGCTATATAGTCGTAATGGCTTGGCGCTTTCTCCTGATAGTTCCCTTCCCTTCCCTGGAGAAGTTTGTGTGTGGTACAGGATCAGTCGTCACTCATTAGGATAGATGAAATTGTTTACGTAATAATCTCCGTTGTGGTCTGATAAAAGATCTTTTGTGCCCTCTGTAATGCTTTTTGCGCTACCGCTCACAGGATGAGTATGGGGTGCACAATAAACTGGCCGCAGCCCCCTGGCGGCAACAATCAAATCAAACCTATTTATCTCCTGCTGATATGAGGTCAAAATCCTTTATAATCTGAACTCATATCTCATGCCTTTCAGCTCTGTGACTTGTCTGGTGACATAACTGTTGAGGATCACAAACTTGGTTTTGTGCATGACGAGATGAGGTCTGCGCTGCATATTTCAAAGAGGTTGTGCAGAATTGGTCTGACATACGTGGTATTTTCAGGCTTATCCTCCGGCAGGATTACTGAGGTTGTGAACGTTAATGTGTCCAGCCCTCAAGGAGTTCAAGTATATTTATTGAGATAAGAAATACATCTGAAAGTGATAGAGTAGCTTAGGCTATTTCTACCCTTCCCCCCACCGTCAAGGGAGACCTAAACCTTAAGGCGGGTTATGGATTAAACATACGGCACATATACATTGTATAGAATTCCTTTCAGGGGTATATCTATGTATAGCTCATCTATCCCTGTGTATACATAAGAATTAAGGCAACTGAAGAAGGCTTATTGGCCCCTACGAGGCAGCTCTAATTTATATCCACTCAAACTTATTCATGTATATGTCTGACCTGCACTTGAAACAGCACAGCAAGTCCATCATCTGCCCTATTTCCAAAAACTGTATTTACCCAGATGTTTCCTGTATCCGAATTCAGCCAGTTCGTATGGGCAATAGGCCTTCTGCAGTTACCTTTGTTCTTATATACGTACAAAAAACATACAAAACCAAAAAGGGTTCGAGACCCCATACAATCCAGGTGAATGGTGAATAGAATATATGCAGGACTCGCTTATTACAGTGAATACCTGCGAACAGTCTACCTATTTTGTGTATACCACTAAATGTACTCGTCTGTGCTAAACATCTGAAATTACACTTCTTGTTGTGTGTGTGTGGGCATTATCATATATTTATGTCTTGAGATATATTATCCCTAGTGCTGAATATTACAACTGGAGCTGAATGTTCACTTCATAACAGTTCTGAATAGAATTAATTTGTATCTGTTTTTCCCTGCATATTTTCGTATTATGACGTTGAGGCGAGGTGAGACAGCAGTCTGTTGTGTTCCGCATATTTTGTTAATATTTGGTTTAAATGAGGCATACCTTTGTCACATTGGTTAGTTGGCTTGAAAGTCCTTCTGACTCTTATTCTCGATATATATATATATATATATATATATATATATAATATATATATATATATATATATATATATATATATATATATATATTGGAGTATAACGAGGTAAGCGAGGGAGTATATCAGGTGCTGTCATGTGGCAGCGCGTGGCTTGCCGTGCTTGACAGATACTTGACATTAGAGGAAAAACAGCTGCAGGGGTGTTCTTGCCGGCACACATTGTCTGGCGGGGTACCTGCGCCCGAGGCCGTCTACAGCCGCGCACAAAAAAATCGGTCAAATAAATGTCATTGTGCTGCAGGGAAGAAGTCGCAGGAACTTGGCTCAAACTCATACGCCAAGTTGGTCCTGGGATGGACCTGGGAGAGTTGTTGTTGTTGTTTAAGATTCGCTACCTGGAACAAAAAGTTCCAAGCAGCACGGGGTATGGTGAGCCCGCAGTTCTCTCTACCAGGGAGAGCCCCCAGGACGGACCTGGGAGGGTCCCTAGGACGGACCTGGGAGGGTCCCTAGGACGGACCGTTCTGGACCCTTGGTAAGAGTTCAGGACGGACCGAAACTCCGTCAAACTCTCTTTTTTTCATGTGTGTGTGTGTATGAATGGTTATTTACATGTGTTGTAAAATGTGTCTGTCAGTATTTTAATTGTACGTTTGGCAGATTATTTAGGAGCGTTCCTTTAATGCTGTCGCTGTGTGTGCATTTGAGGCTCACGGTGTGGCCCTGAGGTGTGGCCGGTTGTCTCCGTACAGGGGAGTCCTTCCACCCGTCACTCCCAGACAGTATACATTGTGCCTGGTGCACAGGCAGAGGAGGACAGCTTGAGACTTCAAGAAGACCTGGACAAGCTGCAGGATGGTCGAACAAATGGCTGTTAGAGTTTAATCCAAGCAAATGTAATGTAATGAAGATAGGGGTAGGAAGCAGGAGAGATACAAGGTATCATTGGGAGATGAAATACTTCAAGAGTCAGAGAGAGAGAAAGACCTGGGGGTTGATATCACGCCAGACCTGTCCCCTGAAGCTCATATCAGAGGATAACATCAGCAGCATATGCCAGGTTGGCTAACATAAGAACGGCCTTTAGAAACTTGTGTAAGGAATCTTTCAGAACATTATATACCACATATGTCAGACCAATCCTGGAGTATGCGGCTCCAGCATGGAGTCCCTATCTAGTCAAGCATAAGACTAAACTGGAAAAGGTTCAAAGGTTTGCCACCAGACTAGTACCCGAGATGAGAGTATGAGCTACGGAGCGACTGCAGGAATTAAACCTCACTTCGTTGGAAGACAGAAGAGTTAGGGGGACATGATCACCACATTCAAGATTCTCAGGGGAATCGACAGGGTTGATAAAGACAGGCTGTTTAACACAAGGGGCACACGCACTAGGGGACACAGGTGGAGCTGAGTGCCCAATGAGCCACAGAGATTTAGAAAGAACTTTTTTAGTGTCAGAGTGGTTGACAAATGGAATGCATTAGGAAGCGATGTGGTGGAGGCTGACTCCATACACAGTTTCAAGTGTAGATATGATAGAGCCCATTAGGCTCAGGGAACTGTACACCTGTTGATTGACGGTTGAGAGGCGGGACAAAGAGCCAGAGCTCAACCCCCGCAAGCACAACTAGGTGAGTACAACTAGGTGAGTACAGATGATCCAACACGTGGCTGTTAGAGTTTAAACCGTGCAATGTAAAGTAAGGAAAATATAGGGGTACACTGACACCGGAGATATAGGTCAATTTTTGTGTATGTGCATGTTGTCAGGTGGTCTAGAGCACGCACGTCCCCTCGTCTCATGCTCTCCTGTCTGGGGGAGGGTGCCACACGCGCGTGGCGCTGAGATATTAGGCACCCATGTAGGACGGAGGACTGCTGGTAAGGTATTTTAAAGGGTAAGTTGTGTGGATATTGGCGGAGGTTGGCAGAACTATCCCATAATATATTTAGTAGCTGGAACACTCGTCCCCACCACCTGCTGCACGCACACACACTTCCACTCCCCACCTGCTGACTAGGAATTACCATCTGAGCCTTACGGGCTCACCATACCCGTGCTACTTGGAACTTTGTTCCAGGGTAGCGAATCTTTAACAACAACAAAAACCATCTGAGCGCATTGTCTTTCCATCTCTCTTATTGTTAACATGGGGGATGATTTGATGCTTTGTCCTTAACTGGCAGTGGCGATGGCATTACCAAGACCACTTGGTGAACAGGTCGTGAGGTGTGCACGGTAGAGCTTGACCAGCCGGGCTGTGGTGGGTATGTGGGCCTGCGGCCTCTCCAAGCAAAAACCTAGTGGACCAAACTCTCACAAGTCAAGCCGGCCTCGGGCGGGCTTGGGAGAGTAGAAGACTCCCAGAACCCCATCAACCAGGTATCAACCAGGTACCTGAGAGCGGAACCCGGAACACACACTTGTCTGGACGAACCCGAGAGATGGCGCTCTTCTCACACGGCCTAAATTCCTGTCATTCCCATGCGTTCTGCGTGGGTCAGCAAGGCAGAAGCCACCTCTGTATATCTCTCGCGTCCTAACTGGTCACTTGGCACATCTGTATGTATAGGCAATCCTGCGCCACGGTGCTGCTGTTGGGACCTGACCCCGGTCAACTGTATAAATGTCTCATTCTTCATCATGTCTCTATTTCTCCTCCTTACCAGTGACGTCACGCCCCGCTTTGGTGGTCCTTCCTCGTTCGTTGCAGTGTTGCAAACCTCGGCGAGCAGTGTTGTAAACCTCAGTCAGTGTTTCAGTTTGCATTTTGAGGTTGGGGCTGGAGTGAAGGTCTTAGTTAACAATTTACTATGANACGGGTTTGTGTGTGTGTCTTGTGACGGTTTGTGTGTGTCTCTTGTGACGGGTTTATGTGTGTGTCTTGTGACGGGTTTGTGTGTGTGTCTTGTGACGGGTTTGTGTGTGTGTCTTGTGACGGGTTTCAGTTCACTGTTGCGAGAATGCTTCAGCATATATGAACTGAAACTTTAATATTAATGTTTGAGGAAAAACAAATATTGAATTTAAGTGCACCAGCCGTCATGGGGGTTAGCCCATGACGGCTGTTTTCGTATTAATTGTGGCTTTCTTAGCTGACAGCCGGGTCGGCGTTCGATCCCCGGTGGTTCAGTATCCCATCCAAGCGCTATGTGGTCTACGGTGTACCACCTTTTCTTGTATCTGCCTAATGGCTACTTGTGTTTATTGGAAACTTAAAACAGTCCTCTGTGTAATCATGAAAATATGAGTTTACTGTAATTATTGAGCGATGTTTGCCAGTGGTAGCCATTGCTGTTATATTTGTCCCTGTAGTTCACAGGTATACACAGGTCACAGGTATACACAGGCCACAGGTATACACACGTCACAGGTATACACAGGTCACAGGTATACACAGTCCACAGGTATACACAGGTCACAGGTATACACAGGCCACAGGTATACACAGGTCACAGGTATACACACTTCACAGGTATACACACTTCACAGGTATACAATTTTAACTTGCCGCGGGAGCGCCCAAAATAATTGTATCACGAATGAGGAGAAAGCAGCCCGTCTTCTCGACCAATTCCCTTCAAAATGTGACGTATTAATTAAAAATAAACCGTCGTAATATGGACGTTTTCTATGCGTCGGTCGTCAGTAGGTTAGGTTGCTTGGGGGCTCACGTTTCTGGTTAGACAAAACAGTCGCATATTTACGTAGTGGCTGATCGAGAGGACGGGCTGGGAAGTGAACTAGTTTGGAACCACTACGCCGCCTCACACTCTCAATAATTGAGAAGACAAGAAACGCGGGAGATGATCACGACATACAAGATACCGTTGGGAACAGACGAGATGAACAATGACAGTCAATTTAAATGCAAACGAGGTCAATATAAAGACAATATTCGTACCCTGTACGAGTATGTCAACAGGTGAAACCCACTGAAGCCCTGGTACTGAGCCACTGAAGCCCTGGTACTGAGCCACTGAAGCCCTGGTACTGAGCCACTGAAGCCCTGGTACTGAGCCACTGAAGCCCTGGTACTGAGCCACTGAAGCCCTGGTACTGAGCCACTGAAGCCCTGGTACTGAGCCACTGAAGCCCTGGTACTGAGCCACTGAAGCCCTGGTACTGAGCCACTGAAGCCCTGGTACTGAGCCACTGAAGCCTGGTACTGAGACACGAGGCGACAGACCAAGCAACCTTGGAGAATTTGATCATCGCCGATGAGGTCAAAAGGAATCTGTTGGAGCTGAATGTAACAAAGGCTGTTGGGCCTGCCAGAATCTCACCGTGGATACTAAAAGAGGGCGCAGAAGCACTAAGTGTGCCACTCTATATGGCGTATAACAAGTCACTGGAAACAGGGAACCTACCGGATTGCTGGAAGACAGTTAATGTAATCCCAATATACAAAAAGTCGCCTACAGTGTCTCAGCCTCCCGGTCAACTGAGTGATGTGACATAAGCAAGTGACGCCAGGACGAGTTGCGCCACGTAACGTCACAGTCCGGCTTGCAGCCACAATCAGGTGCAAGGACTTGACGCCACAATCAGTCGCAGGGCGTGACAGGACAATCAGGTGAACAACAGTTGTCAGTATCATTCCTCGGCTCCCATAGGGAGCCTGAGGGCGCGCGCTCACACTCACTCTCTTGGCAGAGATTGTACGGTGCGATTCACAGAGTGATACAACCTTCTGGCTTGGAAATAAACGCTCAGCCTTCACCTGGTTCACCTCTGGCGTCACCAGTAGCCCCGGCCAGGAAGAGTGCTAGTGTATAGCCCCTTGTTAGGGGTGGGAGGTGGGCCTGTGTATGGAGGCGTAGTCCGGGGTGTAGCACCTGGCTTGGCCACTCTGGCGGCTGGAGTGCTCTCATGGGTCACCGTGTTGGCCGGGTTAAGGCAGGTATTTAGTGGACACTATGTGCTAGTGTGTGGGGATTGACCCGTGTGGGAGTGTAGCTCTGGTTCCGTGATGTGGTCCAGGTGGGGGTGTGGCCCGGGTGGGTGTGTGGCCCGGGTAGTGGTGTGGCCCGGGTAGTGGTGTGGCCCGGGTAGGGGTGTGGCCCGGGTGAAGGTGTCAGGTTCCGGCAATAAGAAATATTGCCGAAACAACCGTGGTCATCTTTAAGAAGAACCTAGATTGTTTCCTCCAAGGAGTGCCGGACCAACCGGGCTGTGATGGGTATGTGGGCCTGCGGGCCAAGCAACAGCCTAGTGGACCAAACTCTCACAAGTGAAGCCTGGCCTCGGGCCGGGCTTGGGGAGTAGAAGAACTCCCAGAACCCCATCAACCAGGTATTAAGGTGTGGCCCGGGTGTGCCTGCTCACCTGGCAGGGTTGCTGTATACTGGCCGGGTGGTCATGGTACCAGCAGACCAGCAGAGGTTGGTGGCTACAGTAACTCTTGGTGTCTTCACCTCCTTTGGTTCCTGACCATCTAGGCATGGCTTGAGAACCCTCGAAGGCTGCTAGTTTCTTCCCGGTGAAGAAAAAGGAATGAGAATGTTGTGTGTGTGTGAGAGAGCGCCAGCTATTTGGTCCCTACTGAACTTTTGAGTGTTAGTATGAGTACTGTGTAGGTTCCCTGACCCAAGAGGTTCAGCAATGTCTTCAGCATCCACCTCTGACTTCTGCCTCCACCACATCTGTGCTTAGTTCATGCCTCTTCTTAACTCTCCCGTGGTGAAGTTCAACGTCACATCCCATTGGGGTAGTTGGCGTTCATCTAGTGTGTTGTGAGCCCTGGCAGGACAAAGGGGTTGTGGTCCCTGGTATGACAAACAGGTTGCTTATACCTCATCACTGCCAGGTATCTTGTACGTCGTTATTATATCTCCCGTGACACACTCGCGACGGGAAATTCATTACTTTGAGTATACCCTACAGTGTTGGATGGAGGGAGGGTGGGAGGGGTAATGGAAGGTGTGGGTGATTAGGGAAGGGTTCTCTCATTTATTTTTGGTGTGCTCAAGACGCAGCATCGCAATGCTTCAAGGTTAAGCTGCCCCGTCGACCCGTCCCTGGTAAACATGAAGTGTGTGCGTGTCTTGTGCAGGTGCGTGCGTGTCTTGTGCAGGTGCGTGCGTGTCTTGTGCAGGTGCGTGCGTGTGTGTGTGTGTATTTACTATTAGCTCTTGAATCCCGCCTTTCTAACCAATCTATATTTCCTCTATTATATCTTCATTTATTTCTCTCTAACACGCACACACATGTTCTCAGGAAGCAATCCGTAGCTGCTGTCTAACTCTCGTGTACCTATTTACTGCTAGGAGAACAGGTGCATCAGGGTGAAAGAAACTGCCCATTTGTTTCCGCCTCTGCCGGGAATCGAACGCTGGGCAGTAGAACTACGTCCCTCAAGGGCTGTTTTCTCGCCCGCGAGGCTGTGTGTGTGTACTCGCCTAGTTGTGCTTGCGGGGGTTGAGCTCTGGCTCTTTGGTCCCGCCTCTCAACTGTCAATCAACTGGTGTACAGGTTCCTGAGCCTACTGGGCTCTATCATATCAACATTTGAAACTGTGTATGGAGTCAGCCTCCACCACATCACTGCCTAATGCATTCCACCTGTTAACTACTCTGACACTAAAGAAGTTCTTTCTAATGTCTTTGTTCTTTGTAAATTCTTTGGGTACTAAATTTCCACCTTGTGCCCCCCTTGTTCGTGTTCCTGTGTGTGTGTGTGTGTGTGTGTGTGTGTGTGTGTGTGTGTGTGTGTGTGTGTGTGTGTGTGTGTGTGTGTGTGTGTGTGTGTGTATTCACTTAGTTGTATTTTACGGGGGTTGAGCTTTGCTCTTTCGGCCCGCCTCTCAACTGTCAATCAACTGTTTACTAACTACACTAACTACTTTTTTTTCCCACACACCACACACACACACACACCAGGAAGCAGCCCGTGACAGCTGACTAACTCCCAAGTACCTATTTACTGCTAGGTAACAGGGGCATTCAGGGTGAAAGAAACTTTGCCCATTTGTTTCTGCCGGGTGCGGGAATCGAACCCGCGCCACAGAATTACGAATCCTGCGCGCTATCCACCAGGCTACCTGGCCCCCCTAGTGTGTGTGTGTGTGTGTGTGTGTGTGTGTGTGTGTGTGTGTGTGTGTGTGTGTGCGTGCGTGCGTGCGCGCGCGCGCGTGCGTGCGTATGTGGGCGTGTTTGATCATATGCGTTGTTCACTCTGTTTTGGCTCAGTATGAGGAAAAAGGCAGTATGTTCAGACGAAGGCCTGTTCTTAAGCCTCTGGCGTTGTATCTTCTACAAAGTCTTCCTTCCATTCTGATGAATGAAGCTGCATTCCCCCCCCCCCCCCCTTCATTCTGCGCACCCTGCAGTGAAGGGCCTTCTCAATCCTCTCCATCTCCTCAATACATTCGTATGTGCTTCAACTCTCTATGTCGTCTTTGACACCATTACTGGCGACTAGTTAGGGAGACACAAGGAGCCGGTGGCTGAGCGGACAGAACACTGGACGTGTGATCTTGTGGTTCCCGGGTTCGATCCCGGGCGCGGCGAGAAACAATGGGCAGAATTTCTTTCACCTTGATGCTCCTGTTACCTAGCAGTAAATAGTTACCTGGGAGTTAGTCAGCTGTCACGGGCTGCTTCCTGGGGGTGGAGGCCTGGTCGAAGACCGGGCCGCGGGAACACTAAGCCCCGAAATCATCTCAAGATAACCTCAAGATAGTTAAACATCCTATATACATTTGTGCTATAATTTTCTGTGTGAAATTGATATATATATATATATATATATATATATATATATATATATATATATATATATATATATATATATATATATATATATATATATATATTGGTATATATATATATATTGGTCGCCCGGATGGTATCACAGTGAACCCCTGGAAGAATGGCAAGCAGTTGGTATGGGACTACACGTGCTTATCAACCCTGGCTAACACCTACATTGACCTCAGTGTTGCACAACCAGGTGGCGCTGCCACCCACAGGGAAGCAGCCAAATCCCGTAAGTATAGAGAACTTGATCACCACTACAATTTTGTCCCCATTGCTTCTGAGACACTCGGCGCCTGGGGTAAAAGTGCTACCAGTTTTTTGAAGGAACTGGGTTCTAGGCTCATTGAAACAACAAGGGACCCTAGAGCTGCCAGCTTTCTTTTCCAGCGCCTCAGCGTGGCGATACAGAGGGGAAATGCGCACTGCATCCAGGGTTCCTGCCCGCCATCTGAGGAGCTGGAGGAACTCGACAACCTATGATAACCATCTTTGTAACCTATATGTAACTCCTTTTTTGTAACACAGTTCAAATAAAGCAAATATATATGTGTACATACAAAAGAATGGGGGTGGTAGGAGAAGAAAATATTAGTGTTCAGTGAGAAACCACAAGGTCTCCTCTGAATACGTTTTATTTTCTTCTCCGAGGCTATGGGTCCCCACATTGGCACCAGAGGTGGTACCCTCACAAACTTTTTATATATATATATATATATATATATATATATATATATATATATATATATATATATATATATATATATATATATAATCTCCCGCAACCCAGGCATCACTGGGCAAATACAAAATGTTCTTCCAGACATTCTCGTTGTCAAGCTACTGAACTGCACTCTCCTGGGTGCCCCCATTGGCCCACGAGCAATCGAGGAGGTCCTGGCTGCAAAAATCACTGATCTAAAGAGAATGCTGGGCAGGATTGACAAGATTGATGCCCATGATGCTCTCTTTCTCCTCACAAGATGCCTGTCTCTCCCTAAGTTGACCTACTTTCTGAGATGTTCTCCATCCTACAGCAGCCCTAAGTTAAATGTGTATGACACCCTTCTGAGGTCCATGCTGGTGAAAGTCCTGAACCTGCCATTGGACGACTCTCAGTGGGAGCAAGCAACCCTTCCTGTAAGACTTGGCGGCCTTGGTGTCCGCACAGCCTCCCAAATTGCTCTACCAGCCTTCCTTTCCTCCTCCCACGCATCGCACGACCTCGTCAGAGATATCTTACCTGCAACCCTGAGAGATTCAGCAGGAATACACGATCCTGCTTTCACTGAATGTTCAAATCAGTGGAATGTTCTCGCAGCCCCAGCAACCATTATAGAGCCAACAAAACAACCAAAACAATCTCTCTCTCTCTCTCTCTCTCTGTGATTATTTAGAAACAAAGGAGAGCGAATGACTCTTGCTGCAGGGAACCAAGGGAGAGTATTAATCATCAACTGCTATAAACAGATCTGATCTGACTGATCTGAGGCTGAATACAACTCAAAGGGAAGATGAGAGTAGGAAGTCTATCTTCAAATCGCAGTTGTGTTGTATTAAAACACAATAATTACTTGTTACAACCTAGCCGCTATTATTTCTACTCCAGGCATTTGATAACATTAATGGTACACAGAACGGGGGGAGACTTTCTTCACACAGGCCACTCAAGGACATCCACCAGCGACCATCTACACTTCCCCCTTACCTGTTCTTGGTCCACTGTAGACCAGTTTCTGACCAGTCTCCTAGGCCAGAATTCAACGAGCATTTACGCATATACTTTCCAACCTGTACACATTGCCTCTCGATCTCTGGCGACTTTGTTTACATTTATTAAACAGCTCACAGCATCGAAAACTTGGTTGATCAGGATCTCC
>WNGS01001312.1:6895107-6911869 GCA_020271785.1 Procambarus virginalis | reverse complement strand
CTAAATATTTTCTTTGTCCATCCTGTCAGTCCCCTGAGAATGTTTGTGGTTTGTGTTTTGTGTATGTGTGCGTGTGTATTTACTATTTGTGCCTGCAGAATCGAGCATTAGCTCTTGTACCCGTCTTTCTAGCCGCCGCTTGTCTAAAGCAATGATTCCTGGCCTATTTCCCTATCGTATCTATTTTAAATTATGAATGGAGAGAGAGAGAGAGAGGAGAGAGAGGAGAGAGAGAGAGGGAGGGAGAGGGGGGGGGGAGTTCAGTTGAACTCCAGCAGGTGGGAGGTGTTGTGGAGGTGGGATAGCTTAGCTAATCAATTATTATACCCAGTGCAGGCCGAGGGTGACGGGTGGGGGGGATGTGGGATGGGATTCACAAGCACTTACGCATCGTACGAAACCTGTACATCTTGCTCGTCCAATCTTTGGCGGCTTTGTTTAACATTATTAAAGAGCCTTCTGGTGCTTCATATTCTTATACTATATTATATATATATATATATTATTATATATATATATATAATATAACATATAATATATAGTTATATATATACCTATATAGATATATATTCTATATATATATAATAGATATTATAATAACTGAAAACTCTAGACACCCCGTAGTGAATCGAACCCATACTGCATGAGGCACTATGCAACTGGTGTATCTGGTACCTTAACTACGCTCGACCGGGGAGCCATTCAGGCTTGTTCGCATATATATATATATATATATATATATATATATATATATATATAATATATTATAATATATATATATATATAATATATATATATATAATATAGGTATATATATATATTATATATATAAGTATATATATATATATATATATAATATATTATTGCTTGTGTTTGTGTTTTGCCGATAATAATTAAATTCGTCTAAAAAGATCACGTCGCGTCCTTCATTCACACGAGAGGAAAAGGACACGTGAGTCTTCCAGCAATGTATCGTGTGTTCGAGACCGTCACAGAGCTCAGTGCTGTGTCCAAGCTTAAATGCTCAACCTGAGTTCATTGTCATTCGCATTGTTGACGGCGGCCGGTGCCTGATTCTGGAGAGAACGTTTCCTTGTCTATTTACGTGACTCGCTGCCTGAGGAACTCTTTGTATCAAGCAGAGCGGCTTCTGGCCGGGAAGGGGTCGACTTGGCACAGCTCCTCAGCTCAAACGTCCTAGTACAGCCCAGCTTAATTTAGGACCGGTTGTATATCGCCGGGTGGGTAGATCGTGTTCCAGGGGGAATCTACTAGGACACTATAAACTGTAAGGAAGGGCTAGCTCTAGACTTGCTAGCAAGCGCCAGTAGTAGTAGACGCAAACAGCGCTCAGTGCGTCGTTGTGGCATACAGTTGTCTAGTACTGAGCACAAGAGGCGCAGTGATCCACGCTCACTAGAGCGGCACTGCAAATCCTCAGAAAAAGAGTCAGGCAGAGAGATAATAGCAGAAATTGAGCAGAAGGTGAAAGTGCTATCGAACCAGAGAAGGATGATCAAGTTCCTCTGGATTACATGCTGGCATCTGTAAAGACGAACGAGCAGATGTGCTGAAGATGGTAATGAATGCTTCATCCCCCCACGACCTTGCTATAGATCCTGAGAATCCGCAAATAAGGAAGAGAAGGAAGGAAGGAGGAAGGAGGAAGGAAGAAGGAAGGAATAGGTGGAGGTGATGGGTGTTAATGGGTTTGGACTGTAGGGTGTGAGCTGGAGAGAACGTCCCCAGACAGTCGAGATCCCTAGATGGTGCCCCTTGTCTCTGGGGACACACACACACACACACACACCACACACACAACACACACAACACACACCACACACAACAGCACCACACACACACACACACACACACACACACACACACCACCACACCCACACAGTGCTGGTATTATCATGTTCCAACACTATTTCTTAAGTGATCCCCTGTCGGTTACTCTCAATGGCTGTTCACTTGGCTCTGGCCCAGCCGAGTGCATCACCATAACTTCTTTTCTTGGCCAGGGTACCAACATGTCTCGTTTTGTACCTGGCAAACTCACACAACACACACCACACACACACACACCACACACACACACACACACACACACCACACACATCACCACTCACACACTCACTCACTTCCACTCTCACCAGTTATATACATTGATGTACACGTTATCAGGTCATACTCGCGTGTGGATGCATCACATTTAGATCAGGTATTAGTCTTTGTTTATGGACGCGTTCGGCTGTGGTTAAATGACCCCCCCTCGCCTGTAGGGAAGGTCAAGACGCACTTGTCCACACTTATATGGAATGGAGGTGACAGTCAGCGTGACGTGTGTGACTGGCCAGGACGCGCGAGCGCATGTTTTTGTAAGTCTTTGTATTTTGAGAACAAGGCCAATGGGGCTGTTTATGTGTTGGGGGGGGGGGGGGGATTGTGGATCATACGGGAAAGCATGTGGAGGGATTGTGGAGCTATGGGAAGGAGGGATTGTGCATCAATGGGAAGGGGGGATTGTATAATCTACGGGAAGGGGGGGGATTATACATGACCTAACAATTGGTAACTAACTATAGGCTTAGTAAAAGACTGCGAATTTTTGTTCACTTTTGCTAAAATATCACCCAACAGAATCTTGTGTAACCTCCGGAGGTTGGTTGTAGTGTCAGAGGGGGAGATTAGATACAGAAACTCACAATAGCGTGATGTATCCAATGTGTCGGGCTCAACCATAGCCCGTGCTACTTGAAAATTTTGTTCCAAGTAGCGAATCTTAAACAACAACAACAAAGCATCAAATGAACAATCCACAAGGGCCGTGACGAGGGTTCGAAGGCACGTCGAAACATCGTTCGAACGTTCGAAACATCCTACCCAGATATGTTTAAGGGTAATGGGGAGGGAGGCTCTGGGGCTCGGGTGGGGTAGATTCTGGGGCAAGCCCCGGTGGGGAGAGTTGGAATGGGGTTGTGTGTGGGGGAGATGGGGGGTGAGGTGGTGAGGGCCATGGGAGCGGGGCAGGCGTGGCTGGCCACATAAGGCAATCATCGCCTGGGTGCCAGCCAGTGTTCGGGGATGCCAGACACGCTTGGCACGGGGCCCGATTCGCCTCCCTCTCCCTCCCCCCCCTCACCTACACCTTTGACGATGCTACTGGTACACAACACCCCCCACCCTCCCCTCCTATACCTATCCCTCCCCACTCGGGTCTCAACAGATCGGTAATCAAAGTCCTCATCCAATTGCTGCTCTTATCCCACCCTGCGGTGGTGGGTCACTATTGATAATAGTGATCTCTGGTCACTATTATTGCACACCCCCCCTTATTCCGCTGTTCTCTGGTGCTTCCTCTTCTCTTCCGAGTTGTCCCTTCCCTCCCTCTCAACAAGCTGTACACTTGAGACAGTTAAGCAAGTCCCAGCTGTTTCTGGGTACAAGTGACGGATGAGCAACCCAGGGCGGGGGGGTTTCTTTCTATTGGGGAGTGTTGTACATGCTGCTATGGCGCTGTGTCCACATCACAAGAACCTGTTGATAGCCTGGGTTGATGGGTTCTAGGAGTTCTTCTACTCCCCAAGCCCGGCTCTGGGCCAGACTTGACTGTGACGAGTTTGTGTCCACCAGGCTGTTGCTTGGCAGCGGCCCCGAGGCCCACATACCACACACACAGCCCGGTTGGTCGCGGCACTCCCTTGAAAGGAAACAATCTAGTTTCCTCTGAAGATGTCCACGGGGGTTGGTTCCTGGGCAATATTTCTGATGCTCGCTGGGGAGGGACGTGAACAACCGTGGGCCTCTGATGTTCATACAGTGTTCTTCTGATTGTGCCTATGTGCACTTCTGCTCTTCACTGGTTCTATCTGCATTTGCTTCCATGTCGTTCACTCCAGTACGTTGTTATTTTACTGTGCAGATTTAGTGGAGGCCTGGCCCTCCAGTATTCTTCCATGTGTATTATTATTTGTATCTCTCTCGTCTTCATTTCTGTGAGTACATTTGGAGAGCTTGTAGACGATCCCAAATAATTTAAGTGCTTTCTCTCATCTATGCTGTGCCGTTATGTTCTCTGTATTCCCTCTATTTCAGCATCTGTCCTGCTCTGAAGGGGGACAGTGAGTACTGAGCAGTACTCAAGACGGGGGCACCACAAGTGATTGAAGAGACAACCATTGGGATGAGAGGCGCTGATGATGATGAGTGGCACTGCCCAATAAACTCGCCCCTCGGGGCAAAATGGAAAAAAAAAATTAAAGCCACCAGGGTGTGGAACGCAATTGTAAGAGACCCCCAGTGCTAAACGGATTTCTCCAGTGCTTAGACGCCGCTCCGCCCCCACAACTGGGAGCCCAAGAGCTTAGATCTACTTGATGGGAACCAGGCCCCACAATACATAGTGGGCAAGGTGAAATGCCACCCGAACTTCCCATCCCTCTTTCTTCTCTTGTGTGTTACTGAAGTTCAGTAGCGGCCGTCCTACGCGCTGCTTTCACTCACTTCATTTCCTCACCTTCTCATTACGTTGCACTCACCGAGGTTGAATTCATTAGCTGTTTATCAGTGCCCATTGTTACAGCTTGCTATATAGAACTTGTCCATTGTTCGAGGCAAGTAGTTACGTTGACATGGAACCAAGGACTATGTCTTGGGGAGGGGGGATTAGCTCTTTATATAGGGAGGGAGTGCACCTACGCTGGCTGGAAGAAGGGGGACACTAGCCTCGGAGGAACCCCCCCCCCCACCACACACACACATCACACATCACCACTCACTCACTCACTTCACCTCACTCCTACTCAATCACTCACTCACTCACATTCACTCACTCCATCACTCATCATAGCACTCCTCACACTCATTCCTCAACACTCTTTATGCTCACTACTCTCTCTATTCCAACTCCTCTTCGCACTCATCTTCTCTCGCATTCTCTCTCTCTCTACCCTCTCTCCTCTCTCTCTCTCTCTCTGCTATCTCCGGCTCTCTCTCATCTCATCTCCTCGTCTCTCTCTGCTCTCTCGCATCGCTCCATCTAACAGGTTTTCCGCGTGAGCAAGGATAAAGTCTAGTTCCTATCAGCAGAGGTTTTTCCCTTTCCTATTCGAGACCTTTCCGGTGCTTCAGGCTTCCCCTCCACCAGTGTGTGCAAGTGCACGCGTGGTGCGGGTGTTTATGTCTCAGTCATACAAGACCTTCACCACTAAACGAAACAAGGTTTATTGAGGTATAAATACACACACACAGCACGGAGATGAGGCAGCTCTTTCCCACTAGACATAACTGTTGCGGGGTTTTAGTTTAATTGAACGCTGCCTGTCGTGGTTGCACTAATCGTGCTGCTGCGTTGCTGTGTGTCGTGTGTGTTGTTGTGGGTGTGGGGTGTGGTGTTGTGTGTGTGTGTGTTGTGTGTGTGTGTGTGTGTGTGGGTGTGCGGGGAGGGGGGGGGAATTGTTGATCTGGCGAAGGACACTGGCTTGAAGGTCGCTTGTGGGATCCTTGCGTGACGGCTCCAGCCAGTCTGGTGCGCGCTCGGAGCCCACGGCGATAATGAGACGAGCTGCAGATTATCGTTTGCGCCATCTCTTCTCGCCTGGGCCTGGGTAACGAGGCAAGGAAAGAGAGCTCGAGTCGGTGCGGCGATGTTGATTGTAGTGTTTACTTACGTGCCGGTAAAGGCCCTCGCTCGCGATACGAGAATTCAGTTTGTTTACGCGTTTTTTTGTGATATTTTGAAAGTGGCGGGTGTGAAGCTAAGTGACGAGATCCGTAACGCCTCGCCACTCGCGCCGCAAGCTTCACGTTCCAGCAGTGTTGTGTGTGTGGTAGATGTGGACACTTTGCTGCTCGAGTGTCATCTTTGCTGACGTCTATACTCCACATAGTTTGTGCTTGCGGGGGTGGAGCTTCGGATCTTTGGCCCCGCCTCGCAACTGTCATCAACCGTGTAGGGACTTTGGTGCGATATTAGGAAGGTGCGTTGTGTGGTAATATCTGGAATAATGACGGGTACCTTCCCGTTGATATAGGACCTCTGAAGATAACAAGGGGGTCCCTACGTGTTGATATAGGACCTCTGAAGATAACAAGGGGTCCCTACGTGTTGTAGTATAGGATTCCTGAAGGAGTAAACAAGGGGTCCCTACGTGTTGATATAGGACCTCTGAAGAACAAGAGGGTCCCTACCTGTTGATACTAGGGACCTCTGGAATATAACAAGGGGTCCCTAACCTGTTGATATAGGACCTCTGCAATGATAACATAGGGGTCCCTACCCTGTTGATGTAGGACCTCTGAAGATAACAAGGGGTCCCTACCTGTTGATATAGGACTCTGAAGATAACAAGGGGGTCCCTACGTGTTGATATAGGACCTCCTGAAGATAACACGGGTGGCCCTACGTGTTGATAGGAACCTCTGAAGATAACAAGGGGTCCCTACCTGTTGATATAGGACTACTGACAGATAACAAGGGTTCCCTACTTGTTGCTAGAGGACCTCTGAAGATAACAAGGGGTCCCTACGTGTTGATATAGGGACCCCTGAAGATAACAAGGGGGTCCCTACGTGTTGATATAGGACTCTGAAGATAACAAGGGGGTCCCTACCTGTTGATACAGGACCTCTGAAGATACAAGGGTGTCCCTACGTGTTGATATAGGACCTCTGAAGATAACAAGGGGGTCCCTAGTGTTGATATAGGACCTCTAGAAGATACAAGGGGTCCCTACGTGTTGATATAGGACCTCTGAAGATAACAAGGGGGTCCCTACGTGTTGATATAGGACCTCTGAGATAACAAGGGGGTCCCTACGTGTTGATATAGGACCTCTGAAGATAGACAAGGGGGTCCCTACGTGTTGATATAGGACCTCTGAAGATAACAAGGGGTCCCTACGTGTTGATATAGGATTCCTTGAAGATAAAGGGTCTATATACACCAACCTACTAGAGACGTTGCGAGGTTCGTGAACGTGGAGATAGGGTGTCCTGGAGCTAACGAAGGATTCGACCGTACGTAAGGTGGTGAAATGTGGGCCTGGCCTGGCAACGGAGCTGTTGTTTCAGTCTTGCTGCACCTGCGACAAGGTGCGCCCGCCGCTGTACAGGTGAGTTAGTACATTGATGAAGATTAAGCCACCCCAAGAGGTGGCACGGGCATGAATAGCCCCGTAAGTTGGTAGATGACATATATGGTTGTATATGTAGCGTGTTGCAGGTAGATTGTGAGGGCGTGTCGGGCAACGGGTTGTAAAGTTGAGGTGTAACTGTGAAGTTGTTGTTATAGATTCAGCTACTCGGAACAAGTTCCAAGTAGCACGGGCTATGGTGAGCCCGTAACTTACCTGGCACAGGAGCTAGGCAAGAAGCACGGGCTATGGTGAGCCCGTAACTTACCTGGCACAGGAGCTAGGCAAGAAGCACGGGCTATGGTTAGCCTCGTAGACAGATGTCTCCCGTGTGTAACTGTGAAGGTTGGCCATGCTAATCTTACCTTCAGGGTCTGAGGTGAAGGGTAGGTGACAGGTATCACCTGGAGGCCGCAGCCTCATAATTTCTCTCTCTCTTGATTCATAGTTGACCTAATTCTCATGTTATATTTATCAGTTGGCACGTGTTCTGTGAGAGAGAAGATTTCCATGGTCTAATGCACAAATGGTGTGATACTATATTAGCTCGTGTGTGTGTGGGGGGGGGGGGGGTGCGTACTCACCTAGTTGTGTTTGCGGGGGTTGAGCTCTGGCTCTTTGGTCCCGCCTCTCAACTGTCACGTGTGTGTGTGTGTGACCTCCCCTCCCAATATACTGACACACACACACACCAACCCTGATGATAACTGCGTGTGGGGGTGCTCCTGGGAGATGAACGTGGTCTCTGCAACCAGAATTGAATCTCTGCAAAGTGCCCGGAGGTCTGGGCTGGAGGAAGATGTGGTAGAAACGTCAAAACTTATTCTTAATGACACTGGGTTTGTCGATGGTGGCTACAGTGGCCCGGGGCGTCTTGGGAGAGACGTGCAGGATGCTGGTGGTGTTACGCTATCTCAACCATTACGTAATGCAAGCGCCAGGACGCATACGCCCACAAGCAAGCAAGCAAGTAATTAAGCAAACACACACACGCCAGCAGATAATCAAGTGCACGTATGCACGCGTGTACACACACACACACACACACACACACACACAACACACACACACACACACCACACACACACACACACACACCACACACACACACACACACACACACCACCCACCACCACCACCCACCCGCCCACCCATCTACCTTTACCTGTGCACCTGTCCCCCAGATGGTATAAGAATAAGAAATATTGAAATATTGCCGGAACAACCGTGGACATCTTCAAGAGGAAACTAGATTTATTCCTCCAAGGAGTTCCGGACCAGCCGGGCTGTGGTGGGTATGTGGGCCTGCGGGCCGCTCCAAGCAACAGCCTAGTGGACCAACTCTCACAAGTCAAGCCTGGCCTCGGGCCGGGCTTGGGGAGTAGAAGAACTCCCAGAACCCCATCAACCAGGTATCAACCAGGTATCAACCAGGTAAACAAAGTGGGCATGCAAGGTGCGCGTCTTGGTGCAGAGGGCGGCGACGGCCCTGAGGAATACCCAACAGGTTCTCCAAGGACTGGGGGCCAATACCTGCAGCCCCATCAGGACGACGTCCACAGCAATAGACAAGTTAATCCTGTACCGCGGCGTCACTGGGCTGTGTGTGGGGGGAGATGATGAGGAGAGAGGAATGAGGGAAAGGAGGGAGAGGGGGAGAAGGGAAGGAGTGAGGGGTGGGAGAGGAGAGGGAGGATAATTAGGAATACAAAACAGGTTAGAGTGATGTATTAATGTATAATAATAGACTGCAGCTGTGTTGTTCCTAAATAGATGGATCAATTCTGGGCTAAGAGAGAGTAGCATTATACAATGGTCAGGTCCTCGAGTTTACCTCAGGTGTGTGGTGTAGTGTGTCCTTGTTTACCCCAGGTGTGTGGTGTAGTGTGTCCTTGTTTACCTCAGGTGTGTGGTGTAGTGTGTCCTTGTTTACCTCAGGTGTGTGGTGTAGTGTGTCCTTGTTTACCTCAGGTGTGTGGTGTAGTGTGTCCTTGTTTACCTCAGGTGTGTGGTGTAGTGTGTCCTTGTTTACCTCAGGTGTGTGTGGTGTAGTGTGTCCTTGTTTACCTCAGGTGTGTGGTGTAGTGTGTGTCCTTGTTTACCTCAGGTGTGTGGTGTAGTGTGTCCTTGTTTACCTCAGGTGTGTGGTGTAGTGGTCCTTGTTTACCTCAGGTGTGTGGTGTAGTGTGTCCTTGTTTACCTCAGGTGTGTGGTGTAGTGTGTCCTTGTTTACCTCAGGTGTGTGGTGTAGTGTGTCCTTGTTTACCTCAGGTGTGTGGTGTAGTGTGTCCTTGTTTACCTCAGGTGTGTGGTGTAGTGTGTCCTTGTTTACCTCAGGTGTGTGGTGTAGTGTGTCCTTGTTTACCTCAGGTGTGTGGTGTAGTGTGTCCTTGTTTACCCCAGGTGTGTGGTGTAGTGTGTCCTTGTTTACCCCAGGTGTGTGGTGTAGTGTGTCCTTGTTTACCCCAGGTGTGTGGTGTAGTGTGACCTTGTTTACCTCAGGTGTGTGGTGTAGTGTGACCTTTGAGCAGCGTGAGGGCAGCAATATTCCGGAAACATCAACAAAATCTCGTAGACTTGAGGCAAAGTGAAATTCACACCAGTTACTCTTATCTATCATTATTCCATTAAGGAGGAAGAACGGCACGTCTATGGGTCATCCAATAAGGCCAGCAGACTTGTAGATGTTACCACTGCTAGGCTTAGGCTCGGCTACAAGTGCCTCTGGGAGCCTCCACCTTTTGCTGACGTGTTGACGTTGCTAAATGTAGGCGTTGTTGACGTTGCTAAATGTAGGCGTTGTTGACGTTGACGTTGCTAAATGTAGGTGTTGTTAACGTTGACGTGACTAAATGTAGGTGTTGTTAACGTTGACGTGACTAAATGTAGGTGTTGTTAACGTTGACGTGACTAAATGTAGGTGTTGTTAACGTTGACGTGACTAAATGTAGGTGTTGTTAACGTTGACGTGACTAATGTAGGTGTTGTTAACGTTGACGTGACTAAATGTAGGTGTTGTTAACGTTGACGTGACTAAATGTAGGTGTTGTTAACGTTGACGTGACTAAATGTAGGTGTTGTTAACGTTGACGTGACTAAATGTAGGTGTTGTTAACGTTGACGTGACTAAATGTAGGTGTTGTTAACGTTGACGTGACTAAATGTAGGTGTTGTTAACGTTGACGTGACTAAATGTAGGTGTGTTAACGTTGACGTGACTAAATGTAGGTGTTGTTAACGTTGACGTGACTAAATGTAGGTGTTGTTAACGTTGACGTGACTAAATGTAAACTCTGTCAGCAGAAGAGGTTACCTTCACTGTTGTCCTTCTCCTGATGTGGTTGTGCAGCAATTTAGGTTGAGTCTTTGTCGTGCTTGCTATGTCGTTTTCATATTGCCCTTCTGCTCTCTCTTCTCACCCTGACGTATTCGTTCCTGGCTCTCTGGTATCCTTCTCTGCTCTCAAGTGTCCTGCGTGGAGAAAGTGAAGAGTCAGTGAAGATGCGCAGTCCGCCGGGGTCATTCAGGGGGAAACCTGAGTAGTGACCTTTGACTTTGAACTGGACGGCAGGGCGACGGTCTTCTTGCTTCTTGGACGGTCGGCGTTCAATCCCCGACCGTCCACGTGGTGGAGCACCATTCCTTCCCTCCGTCCCATCCCAAATCCTTACGCTCATATCCCCCTCAAGTGCCGTTTAGTCGTAATGGCCTAGTGCTTTCTGCTGATAACTACCGCACCGCATGAGGGAGGCAGTTACGCAGCATGACCTAGTTCTAAGGTAGCGTCTTCACCCTTCGCCGTGCTTCGGGAAGCCGTTCTCGCGATTCCACCCCGTAGTAACTGCAGTGGTTTAGCCTAGCTAAAAGCGTCAGAAGCAAGGCTACGGACATGATCTACCGGAGCTGATATCTTTGGGTACTCGGAGCGTCAATGGTGCCGTCGAATGCGTAAGGAAATGTAGTGCGTTCAGTAAGGTGAGATCTCAGACAGGTGTGTACGGGGAGATCTCAGACAGGTGTGTAAGGGGAGATCTCAGACAGGTGTGTACGGGGAGATCTCAGACAGGTGTGTACGGGGAGATCTCAGACAGGTGTGTAAGGGGAGATCTCAGACAGGTGTGTAAGGGGAGATCTCAGACAGGTGTGTAAGGGGAGATCTCAGACAGGTGTGTAAGGGGAGATCTCAGACAGGTGTGTAAGGGGAGATCTCAGACAGGTGTGTAAGGGGAGATCTCAGACAGGTGTGTAAGGGGAGATCTCAGACAGGTGTGTACGGGGAGATCTCAGACAGGTGTGTACGGGGCGATCTCACAGATGTACGGAGTGATCCTCCAAAATGTGTTTTCTCCAGATCTCATTTATCTCAAAACTTCTCAAAGATTGTATGGCCAGAGCAGCTTAGCTGACCCCATTAAACCCGCGTGTTTAACATCTCAAGTAAACTAAGACGCCCAGTTGAGTCAGTGACTTAAGATTGTCAAGAAGAACACGGAGTTAAAGACGCAAGTCGTCCCAAAGTGGCAGGGTGTTCCCCAGGGTCGTCGAACGTCCGGTAACGTCGTCGAGGTGGGTACCCGCTCTTAATTTTAATTTGTTAATGAGCAAGTTGTGGTAATGAGGCGTCACACTCATCGAGATTAGTATCCAAGATGACGCTAATCAAGTGATTAGGGAGGCGGGTAACTGGACGGTTGAGAGGCTGGTTCGGCGGCTCCTTGTCGACACTAAGTTTGCTTCTTACTAACTGGCGTCGAAGATGCCATTAGGTGTAAGGGGGTTATTACATTAGTGTAAGTGTCAGAGGGACATTATGTGCGGAACGGGGGCATAGCGGCGGTGACCGCGAGAGCTGTTATCGTGAGGTGATTTTCGGGGCTTAGGGTCCCCGCGGCCCGGTCCCCTACCAGGCCTCCTTTTTGTTACATACCCCTAGGAAGCAGCCCGTAGCAGCTGTCTAATTCCCAGGTACCTATTTACTGCTAGGTGAACAGGGGGCATCAGGGTGAAAGAAACTCTACCCATATGTTTCCACCTCCACCGGGGATCGAACCCGGAACCTTAAGACTACGAATCCAAAGCGCTGTCCATTAAACACACTGAAGATAGATAATCCAAACAAATACTTCATGAAGGTGATACCAACATCGAATCGTATCGGCTGTCACCTTAACCCAAAAGGGAGCCGGTCGGCCGAGCCGACAGCACACTGGGCTTGTGATCCTGTGGTCCCGGGTTTGATCCCGGGCGCCGGAGAGAAACAATGGGCAGAGTTTCTTTCACCCTATGTCCCTGTTACCTAGCAGTAAAATAGGTACCTGGGTGTTAGTCAGCTGTCACGGGCTGCTACCTGGGGGTGGAGGCCTGGTCGAGGACCGGGTCGCGGGGACACTAAAGCCCCGAAATCATCTCAAGATAAGCCCAGTGGGCTTTGAAGTAGCTAATAACAGCATGTCCAGGTACTCCACACCAGACATTGATTACTGAAACTATATATTCATCAAGAAAAAAAAGGACTGACAGCCCTTAAGCATCATCTGAAGACGGAGCCTGGACACTTGTGTTATCCACGATGCACTTCGAACAATGGAGATAACGCCACTCCACAAAGGAGGAAGTAAAGCCGACACAAAAACGTTAAGACCGATAATATCACACATCATAAAAATCTTTGATAGTGCTACGACGAAAGATCACCAAACACATTGAGTCACAATGTGTACATAGCCTGGACTACATGGGCTTAGGGCAGGTCACTCGAGCGTGTCACAAGTGTTAGCCCACTCAGACACGGCCCAGGAGTCCAGGCAAGGCTGACAACGCCGATGCAATAGATTTCGCGAAAGTGTTTGACAAATGTAACCATTGTACACACAAAAAAAAGGAATTACAGGCAAAGTAAGAACATGAAACTTCGGTTTCGAAAGAGAACCCAAAGAGTAATAGTCAATAAAGTAAAATGCGGATCATCGACCGTGAAACGTTACGGAGGGTAACGTTTCACGGTTGATGATTCGCATTTTACTTTATTGACTATTACTTTTTGGGTTCTCTTTGGAAACCTCCTCCTCATCCTCCCCCTCCCCTCCTGGGGTTGTGCTTGCTCCGGTACTTTCCTCACTCTCTGATAAGGACTCAAACTGCAGTACCGTATCATCCTTTGTAGAGGACACCGGGACTTGTATGAGAGTAGACAAGTTAGAGGACACCGGGACTTGTATCCCGCCAAACACACACCGAAACTACGACGTTGGTACAACGTTCGAACAAGTTTTAACACCACCTAACCAATTATAACAACCAATATAGCAAGTTGTAACAACGTTCTAATTCGTCATAAACACGTTAAGCCAAGATGTAACAACTTTATTATAAGTTGTAACCAGCGGAAAATAGGGACAGTTTTGGTTTGTGTTTCCAGGGATGAGAGTAGACAAGTTGGAGGACACATCAAACCTCCAAACTGATGTCAATCAGGTCTTTCTAAGTGGTCCACAGAAAACAATATTAAGATGTTCAATGAAGATAAGTTCTAGCTACTCCGTTACGGCAAAACGTAAACGTCCAAGCAGAAGCCACATATAAAACCCAGTCATGTCACACTGAAGACTTTTCAACACTCGCCCTAATCGTAAGGAATAACTGGCTGACCTCGCACGCTGCTCAAAAAGAGGACTTGATAAACACACTACCAAAGGAGATCCTGATCAACCAGGCTGTGATTTATGACACAATTGGAGCTGCGTCGTCCAAGAACCCGGTTGACCACAACACCAACCAGAGCGCCAGAGTCCAACAAGCTTTTATGCATCTACTTTCGAAACCTGACATCTACAAGAGTCATTCATTGTCAGTCAGTGGATGTCAGTCAGTCATTGGCGGCTTTGTTTTACATTTATTAAACAGTTTATAAAATTCGAAGCTCTTATCGGAGGGCTCTCTATGATAACATTTCATTGGAAAGGGAAGGGAAACTATCAGGGAGGGAAAGATTTTTTGGGATGGGACCGGATGGGGGGGGGGGGGGGTGTGGGTTTTTTTTCGGGGGGGGTGGGGGAGGGGAAGAAATGGTGTCCAACCACTTGGACGGTCCGGGATTGAACGGCCGACCAGCAGGAAGCGAAGCCGTCGCTCTATTCGTTAGCCCAAGTGGGATTTAATTGGGGATAGTTTTCGATGCTCGTGAGACTGTTTATAAATGTAAAACAATCCAGTCGCCAGAGATCGAGAGGCAATGTACAGTGTGGCAAAGTATATGCGTAAATAGCTCGTTGAATTCTGGCCTAGGAGACCCTGGTCAGAAACTGGGGCTACAGGGACCAAGAAACAGGTTAAGGGGGGAGTGTAGATGGTCGCTGGTGGATGTTCCTTGGTTCCTGTATGAAAAGTCTCCCGTTCTGTGTACCATTAATGTTATCAAATGCCTGGAGTAGAAATAATAGCGGCTAGGTTGTAACAAGTAATTATTGTGTTTTAATACACTCACACTGCGATTTGAAGATAGACTTCCTACTCTCACTTCCTTCCCTTTGAGTTGTATTCCAGCCCTCAGAATCAGTCAGATCAGATCTGTTTATAGCAGTGATGATTAATACTCTCCCTTGGTTCCCTGCAGCAAGGATCTATCGCTCTCCTTTGTTTCTAAATAATTCAATTATATTGAAATTTATGTCTTCCGTGGTGTAATGGTAAGACACTTGCCTGGCGTTTCCGCGAGCGCTTTGTCATGGGTTTCGTATCCTGGGCCGGGAGGATTTACTGGGGCGCAAATTCTTAACTGCTACGCCTCTGTTTACTCAACAGTATAATGTGTACTTTGGTGTATCACAACGATTCTTCGCGGCGGGGGGGTCGTATTCCAAGGACTGTGCCCGAATCGCTGCGCGTATTAGTGGCTGTACAAGGAAATGTAAACAACTCTGTATATATCTCAAAAAAAAATTACCAATGTCCCGGCGGTCAACGCGATAGTGAGCTACCTACATGGATGTCCAAGTACTAGTGTGTGCCGACTGTTATATTATGGCTTGTGAATGGCTAGGCAAATGATGATTTACTGGGGTGTGTGTTTGGTTTGGGGTTGTCAAGGGTGGTGGAGAGGGGAATCAACCAGGTATCAACCGGGGGGGAATGGTACTGGCTGGTGGTGTCAGGGTGCTTGTGTGAGCTTCGACACCCGAGCTACGGGGGAGAGGTGTATACCCAGAGAGCGAGATGTTGGAGTGACGAGGGCAGACAGCACAACTTGGACATTGACAGACAGTGACAGCACAACAAAGACGGTGAAAGACAAAATGTTTGTTCAGGGATTCTAATAAAAGAATTAAACCGTTTAGGCGGAGGACAAAGCCTTGGGAGCCGAGGACTGCGCGGGGGGAATGTGGTGCGAGCTGTTTTTGCGTCTTATTGACGTTGCTGAGGTACGCCAGTGTTGAGCTGAGGATCCCATAATCAATATGAAGGGTTGAGAGAGTGGGATACTCTCCAAGAGCCAGTAGTTGTTGTGTACTGCCAACATTCCCTTCTTATAGGATTGGCAGTAATTATCATACAAGGCGCCAAGCCACGGCGCATGAAGGTTCTTAAGCCAACTTTGACTGTGGGAGTGTGTGTGGTAATGGTACCGTGGTGGTGGTGGTGGTAGTGGTGTTGGTGATTTTTCATGGTGGTGGTCAGTGGTGGTTGTGTTACTGGTGGTGGTGGTGGTACGTGTGGTTGTGTTACGGTGGGGGTGTTTTGGTAGTGGGGGGTGGGGGGGTGGGGGTGGGGTTTTGGAGGCTTGTGGGGGGGGTATGTAGTGGTTGTGTTACTGGTGGTGGGGTGGTGGGTGTACTGTGGTGGTGTGGTGTTGTTTATAATATATATATATATATATATTAGATATATATATATATATATATATATATATTATATATATATTTATAATATAACACACCCACACACACATGTAGGGGCCAGGTAGCCTGGTGGATACGAGTGCAGGATTCGTAATTCTGTGGGCCGGGTTGGAGTCCCGCACCCGGCAGAAACAAATGGGCAAAGTTTGCTTTCCACCCTGAATGACCCTGTTACCTAGCAGTTCAGTAAATAGGTACCTGGGAGTTAGTCATCTGTCACGGGCTGCTTCCTGGGGTGTGTATGTGTGTGTGGTGTGGGGGGAAAAAAAACAGTAGTTAGTGTAGGTAGGAAACAGCTGTTGATGGACAGTTGAGATGCGGGCCGAAAGAGCAAAGCTCAACCCCCGTAAAATACAACTAGTGAATACAACCTAAGTGAATACATACCAGCAAGGTCCGGCGTGGCTTGGAAATTAATAACATCTTTTGTCTCACCTTTTTTTTTATACTAAACCTTGAAATTTGTTGTTTAATTGGTCCTTTGTGAAGGAGGAACTTGAGATCCCCGTGAGGGGGGGTCCGAGGGCTGTTGGCTGGAGCCACCACATCACTGTGAGATTCTGCTCCCACGTGCTCTCGGTCCCCGGGATGTGCCCCCCCCCCCCCCCAGTGGGTCTAGAGTATAAGAATCTATACTAAGACAGACGTATTATGTATAGTACACATAGAATACATTTTATGACATTTAACTTCGCCTAGTCTGCGACCCTGACTCACGTGAATGCAGACGAT
>WNGS01001312.1:6884833-6892333 GCA_020271785.1 Procambarus virginalis | reverse complement strand
CAGTTGTCTAGTACTGAGCACAAGAGGCGCAGTGATCCACGCTCACTAGAGCGGCACTGCAAATCCTCAGAAAAAAGAGTCAGGCAGAGAGATAATAGCAGAAATAGAGCAGAAGGTGAAAGTGCTATCGAACCAGAGAAGGATGATCAAGTTCCTCTGGATTACATGCTGGCATCTGTGAAGACGAACGAGCAGATGTGCTGAAGATGGTAATGAATGCTTCATCCCCCCACGACCTTGTTACAGATCCTGGGAATCAGCAAATAAGGAAGGAAGGAAGGAAGGGGAGGGATAGGTGGAAGTGAGTGGGTGTTGATGGGTTTGGACTGTAGGGTTGTGAGCTGGAGAGAACGTCCCCAGACACTGGAGATCCCCTAGATGGTGTCCCTTGTCTCTGGGACCCACACACACACACACACACACACACACACACACACACACCCCAACACACACACCACCACACACACACACACACACACACACACACACACATACACATTGGCTGGTATTATCATGTTTCCAACACTATTTCTTAAGTGATCCCCTGTCGGTTACTCTCAATGGCTGTTCACTTGGCTCTGGCCCAGCCGAGTCCCATCACCATAACTTCTTTTCTTGGCCAGGGTACCAACATGTCTCGTTTTACCTGGCAAACTCTACACACACACACCACACCACACACACACACACACACCACCACACACACACACACCACTCACTCACTCACTCACTCACTCACTCACTCACTCACTCTCTCTCACCAGTATATTACATTGATATACACGTTATCAGGTCATACTCGCGTGTGGATGCATCACATTTAGATCAGGTATTAGTCTTTGTGTTGGACGCGTTCGGCTGTGTTAAATGACACCCCCCTCGCCTGTAGGGAAGGCAAGACGCACTTGTCCACACTTATATGGAATGGAGGTGGACAGTCAGGTGACGTGTGTGACTGGCCAGGACGGCGAGCGCAAGTTTGTAAGCTCGTATTTTAGAACAAGGCCAATGGGCTGTTTATGTTGGGGGGGGGAGGGCAGGGGGAGATTGTGGATCTACGGAAAGCATGTGGAGGATGTGTGAGCTATGGGAAGGGGGGGATTGTGCATCAATGGGAAGGGGAAGGATTGTATATCTACGGGAAGGGGGGGTTTACATGACCTAACAATTGGTACTAACTATAGGATTAGTAAAAGACTGTGAATTTTTGTTCACTTTTGGTTAAAATATCTCCCAACGAATCTTATAACCTACCGAGGTTTGTTGTAGTGTCGGGGGGAGAACTAACACACAAATCACAATAGCGTGATGCATCAGGTGTGTCGGGCCACCATAGCCCGTGCTACTGAAATTTTTTGTTCCAAGTAGCGAATCTTAAACAACAACGACAAAGCATCAAATGAACAAATCCAAAGGGCCGTGACGAGGGTTTCGAACATAGTCGAAACATCGTTCGAACGTTCGAAACATCCTACCCAGATGTTCTAGGGTAAGGGGAGGGAGGCTCTGGGGCTCGGTGGGGTAGATTCTGGGCAAGCCCCGGTTGGGGAGAGTTGGAATTGGGGGTGTGTGTGGAGAGATGGGGGGTGTTGAGGGCCTGGGAGCGGGGCAGGCCGTGGTGGCCAATAAGGCATCATCGCCTGGGTTCCACCAGTGTTGGGGATGCCAGACACGCTTGGCATGGGGCCCGATTCGCCTCCCTCCCCCCCCCCCCTCAACCTAACCTTTGACGATGCTGTCTACACCGTACACCCCCCCACCCACCCTCCCCTCTATACCTATCCCTCCCCACCCGGGTCATCAACAGATCCGGTAATCAAAGTCTCATCCAATTGCTGCTCTTATCCCACCCTGCGGTGATGGGTCACTATTGATAATAGTGATCTCTGGTCACTATTATTGCACCCCCCCCCTTAATCCGCTGTTCTCTGGTGCTTCCTCTTCTCTTCCGAGTTGTCCTAACCCTCCCTCTACAACAAGCTGTTCACTTGAGACAGTTAAGCAAGTCCCAGCTTGTTCGGGTACAAGTGACAGGATGAACAATCCAACGGGTTTTCTTCCTATTGGGGAGTGTTGTACATGCTGCTATGGCGCTGTGTCCACTCACAAGATACTGGTTGATGGGGTTTCTAGGAGTTCTTCTACTCCCAAGCCCGGCTTGAGGCCAGACTTGACTTGAGAGTTTGGTTCACCAGGCTGTTGCTTGGAGCGGCCCGCAGGCCCACATACCCACCACAGCCCGGTTGGTCCGGCAACTCCTTGAAGGAAACAATCTAGTTTTCCTCTTGAAGATGTCCACGGTTGTTCCTGCAATATTTCTGATGCTCGCTGGGAGGATGTTGAATAACCGTGGACCTCTGATTTCATGCAGTGTTCTCTGATTGTGCCTATGGCACCTCTGCTCTTTTCTAGTTCTATTCTGCATTTTCTTCCATATCGTTCACTCCAGTACGTTGTTATTTTACTGTGCAGATTTGGGACCTGCCCTCCAGTATTTTCATGTGTATATTATTAGGTATCTCTCGCGTCTTCTTTCTAGTGAGTACATTTGGAGAGCTTTGAGACGATCCCAATAATTTAGGTGCTTTATCTCGTCTATGCGTGCCGTATATGTACTCTGTATCCCTCTATTTCAGCAATCTCTCCTGCTGAGGGGGAAGTGAGTACTGAGCAGTACTCAAGACGGGACAACACAAGTGATTTGAAGAGTACAACCATTGTGATGAGAGGCGCTGATGAGATGAGTGGCGCTGCCCAATAAACTCGTACCTCGGGGCAAAATTAAAAAAAAAATAAAAGCCACCAGGGTGTGGAACGCAATTGTAAATGACCCCCAGTGCTAAACGGATTTCTCCAGTGCTTAGACGCCGCCCGCCCCCACAACTGGGAGCCCAAGAGCTTAGATCTACTTGATGGGAACCAGGCCCCACAATACATAGTGGCAAGGTGAAATGCACACCTGAACTTCCCATCCCTCTTTCTCTGTTGTGTGTTACTGAAGTTAGTAGCGGCCTCCTACGCGCTGCTTTACTCACTTCATTTCTCACCTTCTCATTACGTTGCACTCACCGAGGTTGAATTCATTAGCTGTTTATCAGTCCATTGTTACAGCTTGCTAATATAGAACTATGTCCATTTGTTCAGGCAAGTAGTTAACGTTGACATGGGACCAAGGACTATGTCTTGGGGAGGGGGGATTAGCCTCTTTATATAGGGAGGGAGTGCCACCTCTGGCTGGAAGAAGGGGGACCCTTAGCCTCGCAGGAACCCCCCCCCCCTCACACATACACACTCTCTCTCACACACTCACTCACTCACTCACTCACTCACTCACTCACTCACACTCATTCTCACACTCTCTCTCTCTCTCTCACACACTCTCTCACACACTCTCTCACACTCTCTCTCACACTCTCTCACACTCTCTCTCACACTCTCTCTCACACTCTCTCTCACACTTTCTCTCACACTCTCTCTTACACTCTCTCTCACACTCTCTCTCACACTCTCTCTCACACTCTCTCTCACACTCTCTCTCACACTCTCTCTCACACTCTCTCTCACATTCTCTCTCACATTCTCTCTCACACTCTCTCTCACACTCTCTCTCACACTCTCTCTCACACTCTCACACTCTCACACTCTCTCTCACACTCTCACACTCTCTCTCACACTCTCTCTCACACTCTCTCACACTCTCACACTCTCTCACATTCTCTCTCACACTCTCTCTCTCACACTCTCTCTCACACTCTCACACTCTCTCTCACACTCTCACACTCTCTCACACTCTCTCTCACACTCTCTCTCACACTCTCTCTCACACTCTCTCTCACACTCTCTCTCACACTCTCTCTCACACTCTCTCTCACTCTCTCTCTCTCTCTCTCTCTCTCTCTCCATTCTAACATTTCCTCTTTAGCAATGATAAGTCTATTCCTATCAGAGAGGTTTTCCCTTTCCTATTCAAGACCTTTTCCGGTTGCTTCAGGCTTCCCCTCCACCATGTTTGTGTACAAGTGCACGCGTGGTTGCGTGTGTTTTATGTCTCAGTCATACAAGACCTTCACCACTAAAACTGAAACAAGTTTATTGAGGTATAAATACACACACACGGAGATGAGGCAGCTCTTCCAGCACTAGACATAACATGTGCGGGTTTTGTTTAATTGAACGCTGCCTGTCGTGGTTGCACAATCGTGCTGCTGCTGCTGTGTGTGTGTGTGTGTGTGTGTGTGTGTGGTGTGTGTGTGTGTGCGCGGGGGGGGGAGGGGGGGGGAATTGGATCTGGCGAAGGACACTGGCTTGAAGGTCGCTTGTGGGATCCTTGCGTGACGGCTCCAGCCAGTCTGGTGCGCGCTCGGAGCCCACGGCGATAATGAGACGAGCTGCAGATTATCGTTTGCGCCATCTCTTCTCGCTTGGGCTGTAGGACTGGGTAACGCGGCAAGGAAAGAGAGCTCGAGTCGGTGCGGCGATGTTGATTGTAGTGTTTACTTACGTGCCGGTAAAGGCCCTCGCTCGCGATACGAGAATTCAGTTTGTTTACGCGTTTTTTTTTGTGATATTTTGAAAGTGGCGGTGTGTGACAGCTGAGTGACGAGATCCGTAACACCTCGCCACTCGCCGCAAGCTTCACGTTCCAGCAGTGTGTGTGTGTGGTAGAGTGGACGCTTTGCTGCTCGGTGTCATCTTCTGCTGACGTCTATACTCACATAGTTGTGCTTGCTGGGGTGGAGCTTCGGCTCTTTGGCCCCGCCTCGCAACTGTCAATCAACCGGTGTAGGACTTGTGGTGCGATATTAGGAAGAGTGCGTGTGGGTAATCTGGAATAATGACGGGTACCTTCCCGTTGATATAGGACCTCTGAAGATAACAAGGGGTCCTTACGTCTTGATATAGGATCTCTGAAGATAACAAGGGGTCCCTACCTGTTGATATAGGACCTCTGAAGATAACAAGGGGTCCCTACCTGTTGCTATAGGACCTCTGAAGATAACAAGGGGTCCCTACCTGTTGATACAGGACCTCTGAAGATAACAAGGGGTCCCTACCTGTTGATACAGGACCTCTGAAGATAACAAGGGGTCCCTACCTGTTGATATAGGACCTCTGAAGATAACAAGGGGTCCCTACCTGTTGCTATAGGACCTCTGAAGATAACAAGGGGTCCCTACCTGTTGATATAGGACCTCTGAAGATAACAAGGGGTCCCTACCTGTTGATATAGGACCTCTGAAGATAATAAGGGGTCCCTACGTGTTGATATAGGACCTCTGAAGATAACAAGGGGTCCTTACGTGTTGATATAGGATTCCTGAAGATAAAAGGTCTATATATACCAACCTACTAGAGACGTTGCGAGGTTCGTGAACGTGGAGATAGGGTTCCTGGAGCTAACGAAGGATTCGACCGTACGTAAGGTGTTGAAATGTGGGCCTTGGCAACGGAGCTGTTGTTTCAGTCTTGCTGCACCTGCGACAAGGTGCGCCCGCCGCTGTACAGGTGAGGTAGTACATTGATGAAGATTAAGCCACCCCCAAGAGGTGGCACGGGCATGAATAGCCCCGTAAAGTTGGTAGATGACGTATATGGTTGTATATGTAGCGTGTTGCAGGTAGATTGTGAGGGCGTGTCGGGCAACGGGTTGTAAAGTTGAGGTGTAACTGTGAAGTTGTTGTTATAGATTCAGGTACTCGGAACAAGTTCCAAGTAGCACGGGCTATGGTGAGCCCGTAACTTACCTGGCACAGGAGCTAGGCAAGAAGCACGGGCTATGGTTAGCTTCGTAGACAGATGTCTCCCGTGTGTAACTGTGAAGGTTGGCCATGCTAATCTTACCTTCAGGGTCTGAGGTGAAGGGTAGGTGACAGGTATCACCTGGAGGCCGCAGCCTCATAATTTCTCTCTCTCTTGATTCATAGTTGACCTAATTCTCATGTTATATTTATCAGTTGGCACGTGTTCTGTGAGAGAGAAGATTTCCATGGTCTAATGCACAAATGGTGTGATATTATATTAGCTCGTGTGTGTGTGTGTGTGTGTGTGTGTGTGTGTGTGTGTGTGTGTGTGTGTGGTGTGTGTGTGTGTGTGTGTGTGTGTGTGTGTACTCACCTAATTGTACTCACCTAATTGTGCTTGCGGGGGTTGAGCTTTGGCTCTTTGGTCCCGCCTCTCAACTGTCAATCAACTGGTGTACAGTTTCCTGAGCCTACTGGGCTCTATGGTGTGTGGTATGCTGGTGTGTGTGTGTGTGTGTGTGTGTGTGTGTGTGTGTGTGTGTGTGTGTGTGTGTGTGTGTGTGTGTGTGTGTGTGGTGTGTGTGTGTTACCTCCCCTCCTAGTACCTGACACACACATACACCAACCCTGATGATAACTGCGTGTGGGGGTGTTCCTGGGAGATGAACGTGGTCTCTGCAACCAGAATTGAATCCCTGCAAAGTGCCCGGAGGTCTGGGCTGGAGGAAGATGTGGTAGAAACGTCAAAACTTATTCTTAATGACACTGGGTTAGTCGATGGTGGCTACAGTGGCCCGGGGCGTCTTGGGAGAGACGTGCAGGATGCTGGTGGTGTTACGCTATCTCAGCCATTACGTAATGCAAGCGCCAGGACGAATACGCCCACAAGCAAGCAAGCAAGCAAGTAATTAAGCAAACACACACACGCCAGCAGATAATCAAGTGCACGTATGCACGCGTGTACACACACACACACACACACACACACACACACACACACACACACACACACACACACACACACACACACACACACACACACACACACACCACCCACCACCACCCACCACCCACCCGCCCACCCGCCCACCCATCTACCTTTACCTGTGCACCTGTCCCCCAGATGGTAAACAAAGTGGGCATGCAAAGTGCGCGTCTTGGTGCAGAGGGCGGCGACGGCCCTGAGGAATACCCAACAGGTTCTCCAAGGACTGGGGCCAATACCTGCAGCCCCATCAGGACGACGTCCACAGCAATAGACAAGTTAATCCTGTACCGCGGCGTCACTGGGCTGTGTGTGGGGGGAGATGATGAGGGAGAGAGGAATGAGGGAAAGGAGGGAGAGGGGGAGAAGGGAAGGAGTGAGGGGTGGGAGAGGAGAGGGAGGATAATTAGGAATACAAAACAGGTTAGAGTGATGTATTAATGTATAATAATAGACTGCAGCTGTGTTGTTCCTAAATAGATGGATCAATTCTGGCCTAAGAGAGAGTAGCATTATACAATGGTCAGGTCCTCGAGTTTACCTCAGGTGTGTGGTGTAGTGTGTCCTTGTTTACCTCAGGTGTGGTGGTGTAGTGTGTCCTTGTTTACCCCAGGTGTGTGGTGTAGTGTGTCCTTGTTTACCTCAGGTGTGTGGTGTAGTGTGTGTGTGACCTTTGAGCAGCGTGAGGGCAGCAATATTCCGGAAACATCAACAAAATCTCGTAGACTTGAGGCAAAGTGAAATTCACACCAGTTACTCTTATCTATCATTATT
>WNGS01001312.1:6863710-6874183 GCA_020271785.1 Procambarus virginalis | reverse complement strand
AAACTATAGCGGTCTGTACCTGCTATAGTATCCCTGTCGTCTTATATTGATTTGATTGATTGTTGCCGCCGAAGCGGCTAGTTTATTGTGCACCCCATACCCATCCTGTGAGCGGTAGCGCAAAAGCATACAGAGGGCACAAAAGGTCTTTATCAGACCTCATCTTAGATTATTTTCATAAAATAATTGCCCACTATCCTGTAGGGTGTTGAGACCATGTGGCCCTTGTTTCACTGTAGAGTGGATCATACCGTTGGAGTTACTGACATTTCTGACCAACAAAGTTGTTAGGTACCGTTGTGGCATTATAAATGTCTGGTGTTGTAATCATCTGTCATGGAATATATACACGAGTTCAGAGAGCGTTTTCTATTAAAGGTGATTCATTTGACATTTGCTTCACAATAATATGTACAACATAAATAATTTCGAGTGTTCAGAGTCATGCGTATTTCGATTCATACGGTAAGTTTTTTTTCTGGAAATACTCTTTCTTCTCTTCACCGAGCTATGGGTCCCTACAATTTGCACCAGAGGTGGTGCCCATATATTTAAATTGAATTCTAGTTTTGTCCCCTTTGACTAATTTCAAATCCGCTATTGGGAAAATGGTGATGTTTTTATTTCAGTAATGTTTATAGTCAGAGACGTGGGCCTTTGTTGGCCCGAGGCCAGCGTGGCCACCGCCGCAGCCTCTCCCAAGTCACAGTGGCAGTACAAGGAAACAAAACAATCTCAGGGTAATGTTGACCCCGGGGCCATGATGAGGTGGTGTGGTTGAGGGCGGCCCATAAGACTCCCGCTGCTCTCCATGTGCCCCCAGTCCGCTCCTGTGCCAGGTAAGTCCACTACGGGCTCACCATAGCCCGTGCTACTTGGAACTTGTTCCGAGTAGCTGAATCTATAACATCATCATCTCCATGTGGGCCAGGTACACCAGGTGTGTGAGGTGATCACGTCACCGCCTCTCTCTCTCCGGCCCACACCTGCAGCCTTATACATATTTACGTACAAAAAGCCTTGTGTGGAGAGGCTGGCTGGCTGGCTGGGGCCGAGGCGCATACGAACCCCCGCTCCCCTGCGAGCCGCCACACTCAAGGTCGCTTCCCTTGGAAGGTTAGGTTAGGTTAGGTTTCCCGGGTGAGTGGAGTGGAGTTAGTGATTTGATTGAGTGATGGATGGATGGCGCGTAAATAAGAGCCTCTGCTCTTTGGTTTCAGCTGTAAGCTTTCCATAAGAGAAGAGAGAGAGAGAGAGGAGAACGTGGATGGAAGACGTACCTACAAGACGTCAGACGACGTAAGGGTACGTCGTCGTAGGTACGTATGACGTCGACTAGGCCTGTGTACAACCCGGGCCAGAGAGGCCTACTGTTCTTGAATGTTGAGAGCACGTGCTCTGCAACACATCTCCATCAAATAACTAGTAAAGCGGAAAATCAGCCAGCCCTCACACCCATGGTAAACTGAAAAGTCAGCAGTAACCAGCTCCCTCCCCCCCTCTCCTCACACGCACCCAGGGTCATATACTTGTTAAATATAATCCAATCACAGAAATCTTGTTTACTGTGAGGCCGCTGGGCTCACGACCCCAATGTTTGCAGTTTGGACGAGTCTGAACCTTCCTTATAAGAGCAGCGGTTTGGGCTTCTTCTGGGCATTCGCATCTTCCCCTCAGTGACGTTTATTTGATGCTTGGAGAGTTGCTCCTCTCACCCCTGCTATTGTGGGAGATAATAGATACACAGTATCCATCCAGCCGGATGGATACTTGTGTATCAGAGAAGGGGAGAGTCTCACACACACACACACTGGTATTATCTGTCAGATGCTGGAGACATTAATCAGAAGAAACGTATGGATCAACGAAGGGGGGGGGGAGATGGCTAACGAACTAATTGGAGTTTAATGGGGGAGGGGGAGAGGGTGGCTGGATGGGTTCATTCTGCCTAGAGTGCCAGGAAGCATTCGGTGCCATCCCGCACAAGAGACTCTGAATACAAGCTTGAGAACAAAACAGTTAAGTGTGCTGGGATTGGTGGACTTTCTTCAAAAAAGCAATTAGATACGCCCTTGCAAGAAGTTCCTGACCAACGGGCTTGTAGTGGACAAGTGGGCCTCTCTGGGCTCGTTGGAGTAGAACTCCCGGAACCCTCTCCTGGTAGGCCTAGTCAGAGACCGGGCCGCGGTGACATTGATCCTCGGAACCATCCATGGTAAGGTTATAACTTGCGTCCACAGGTGGAAGTTACACACACACGAGCCACACTTGTGTCTGGAATAGCTTACACAATGTTTACCTTTAGTTTACCTGTATTACATTTCGAGAGTTATTGTCCCCAGTTTATGAGGGGGCTAAAATACAAGATTGTAGAGGCAAATATGACAAACTGTTGATAAATCAAATTAGAGGAACAAATCCACAAGGGTCGTGACGAGGATTCGAACCTGCGTCCGAGGGCATCCCAGACGCTGCCTTAATCGACTGAGCTACGACATGGTCATTTGATGCGTCACGCAATTGTGATTTCTGTGAGCAAATTAGAAGATCCCGACGACAGGGAAGTGATTGGAAACAACGTGCTAATCTTCCGTGATTGGGGATGGTGTTTATGAGTGGGCAGGTCGTGAGGTGGGCAGGGCGTGAGGTGGGCAGGGCGTGGGGTGGGCAGGGCGTGAGGTGGGCAGGGCGTGAGGTGGGCAGGGCGTGGGGTGGGCAGGGCGTGAGGTGGGTAGGCTGTGAGGTGGGCAGGGCGTGAGGTAGGTCTGGCCTCCACCCTCGGGTTTATTTGTACCCCCTCAGCAGCGCGGGGCTGGGAATGGCCCAGTTGCGGCCCAGGACCAGCGGCCGGCCCGGGCGGGCTTTGTGGGGGCGGGGCTGGCGTATATGTTTGGCTAAATATGTCCTGCTGATGGCGCATTTACCCCAACGCTCTGCTGCTGATGTCTGTCGCTGCTGCCCTATATGGTGCTTGTTTTGTGTGTGTGCGCGCGTGCGTGCATTCCTTTAATTTTATTCTCATATTTGGGCTGGACGGTAGAGCGATGGTCTCGCTTCATGCAGGTCGGCGTTCAATCTCCCCGACCGTCCAAGTGATTGGGCACCATTCTTTTCCCTCTGTCCCATCCCAAATCCCTATCCTGATCCCTTTTCCAAGTGCTATATAGTCGTAATGGCTTGGCGCTTTCCCCCTGATAGTCTCCTGCCTTCCTTGTCCTATTTATGCTCGTGGACACGCCAACACTCCACTACTTAGTGCCTGTTATGTCTCCACTACTTTCACGCTGTTGTTGTTGTTTAAGATTCAGCTACTGGGAACAAAACGTTCCAAGTAGCACGGGCTATGGTGAGCCCGTAGTGGACTTACCTGGCATAGGAGCGGGGTTGTAGCTGCTATTCTCACGCGAGAACTTATTTGAAGAGAATCTCAATGGATAATCTGTGTTTACGTGTGTGTGTGTGTTCCCGTACCACCATGTCCAATATCATGTCCTTGTCTGCTTTATAACTTCTCCTTGGAATTTTGTATGTGGCAATCATGTCTCCCCTAGCCGTTCTGCCTTCCAGTGATGTGTGGTTTAACTCGTTTAGTCTTAACTTAGTAATTCTTAGTCATTGAGAATTCTAGGATGAGTCTGGTGGCATAACTCTAGACTTTCACCAACAAGTTTTTATGTTTGACAAGATGAGGACTCCAAGCTGGCGCCGCCGCCTATGACAAGATTGGTCTTACAAGGTCCTGAATGATTCCTGTCTTAACGGTGTCAACTCTTACTTCTTGAAGGACGTGGCATCTGTCATTTGGTACCTTGTGGGTGTGTGCTGGGGAGAGGGGGCGGAGAGTACTCACCTAGATGTGTGCTGGGTGGAGCTAGGCTCCTAGCCTCGCCTTCCCAGCATTCCTGGTTTAATGCCATGACTCTGCTCCTGGTTGTGTGCGCGCGCGCGCTCTATATCCTCATAATGTACCCAGAGTTAGCCAGTGCAGGCTACTTATCACATGACCCTGTATGTCTAACCATTCTGGGGCCTGATAGCCGAGTGGATATCGCTCGGGATTCGTAGTCCTGAGGTTCCGGTTTCGTTCCCCGTTGGAGGCGGAAACAAATGGGCAGAGTTTTTCACCCTCATGCCTCTGTTCAACTAACAGTAAATAGGTACCTGAGAATTAGACAGCTGCTACGGGCTGATTCCTTGGGGGGGGGGGAGGTGTAACAAAACGGAGGCCTGGTCGAGAACCGGGCCGCAGGGACGCTAAGCCCAGAAATCATCTCATGATAACCTTAAGATAGATCCTGTGTGACGGGGATTTTTAGCATCACGTAGGTAGTTTTTTTGACACACTCTGTACTCCCTTTCATATAGTCTAGGACAGCTGCACAAATGAAGATGTTCCTAAATGTGTTAATAGAAAATTAATTAGGCCGGATATTAATAGAAATATATAAGACAGTAAAGATAATTACGGGTAACATAGTATACCTGCCAGTGATGATCCAGATGATCAGGAAAAAGATGCTCGATCTCTCTTTTTTCAGAGAGAGAGAGAGAGAGAGGGGGGGGGGAGGGAGGGAGGAGGGGGATTGACTGGACACTAGTCTTTAACTGTCCTCCCCCTGTTGTTCCAGAAGTAATTGAGAAACTGGTTGTAAAGGCCCTGGCGGGGTCGGGATCCAGAGGAAAATAGTTGGTTAAGACCTATAGTGAGGTGTGGCAAGGGAAACCTCCGACGTTTCGGACCGAAACGTTGTCGCATCCTCCATCTTCTGAGTTGTGGTTTGGTCCTGGAAGCTGCAAGTCTTGGTGGCACAAGTCAGACATCATCTACGCCTCTACCCACCGACCAGTGTATTAAAGAGAGTGAGCGCACGCGCTAACGAGATGAGCGAGAGCGCATGAGTGGTGGGCGTGGGAGAGAAATATTGGTAGCAAATGAGGGCCATGTAAGGTAAAGTGAGGTGCTGCTTGGTCCCTCCCCTTCCCCCAGCTGACACTGTCCCTGGCCTGGCCCTTACCTCCCCTGCCTCCCCTCACAGGTTGCAGTAGGCGGGGGGATGAAGAGCTCCCCTGTAGATACATATGGGTAGGCATTGATAGGTAAGGCAACACTTGCACCTGTTGCCAAGGCTTCCCTGCCCACGTGTCAGCACGTCGCCTGCTGATGCTGGTCGCTGCTGCTGTTGACAGTTGGCCTGACTGCTGACGACCAAACTGGTTTTATCTCCCGTGTGTCTCCGGGCATATCTCGGTGCCTGAGGGTGGCATATTGCTGCTGTTGTACATGGAATTGTTTTGACCTCAGTCCCACCTTGCCTGTCGTCTCGCTGTCGTGTGAGGTGAACTTGTTCATTTGCGTCAGGGTTTGACCGTGTGAGTTGTTTAGGCTAGGGGTTGAACGGCTTATTTTTATTAAAATATAAGATACATCTGCATTTGTGCAGCTGCGCTAGACTATATGAAGGGGAGTACAGTGTGTCAAAAAGCTAGCTACGTGGTGCTAAAAAATCCCATCGCACAGGATGGTTAGTCATACAGAAGCATGTGATAAGCAGTCTGCACTGGCAGACTCTTGGTGCATTATGAGGATATCATCAAGAACACCAGAGTGAATAAAATAATTGCAAAGCTCCAGGTACTTCATGCCAACGGGTTTGAATGGTCTAATAATCAGGATAAATATTTGGGATGGGACGGAGGGAAGGAATGGTGCCCAACCATTTGGATGGTCGGGGATTGAACGCATGCATGAAGCCAGAACCGTTGACCTACCGTCCAGCCTAAGGCGTCCTGGAGGCTGTCAATATTCCCGGAATAAATAATAATAATAATTGGTCGGCATCTTAATTTGGCGCGAGTGAGCATTTGTATAAGAACATTTTCTGGTGTTTGTGTGATGTTCGTTCATGCCTTTTCGCTCGTTCGTTCGTCTGGCCTTTTACGGCCACCACCAGTTTCTCTCTCTACCAAGACATTTATTCATTTTACGTGTACTGAACAATTGTACTCACCTGAATACGCGTGCGGGGATTGAGCTTCGGCTCTTTGGTCCTGCCTCTCAACTGTCAACCAACTGGTGTACAGGTTCCTGAGCTTACTGGGCTCTTGTCATATGTACATTTGAAACTGTGTATGGCGTCAGCCTCCACCACATCACTGCCTAATGCATTCCATCTGTTAAGTACTCTGACACTTAAAACAATTTTTCTAATGCGTCTGTGGTTCATTTGGGTACTACGTTATTACTGTTGTCTCCTTGTCCTATCCTCCGCTTATGCGCCAGGCTGCAAGCAGCCGCGTCCAACAGCCTGGTTGACCAGTCCAGCAACCAGAAAGCCTGGTCAGAGACCGGGCCGCTGGGACCTTGAACCCCGGAACCACCGCAAGGTAAAGTAAGTGTGTGTGCACCACTCGTGTTAAATAATGTCTTTATCTACTCTTATCAATTCCCCTGAGAATTTTGTATGTGGTAATCATGTCTCCCATAACGATATACTAATACAATAGGCTCGAAAACGTGTGTGTGTGTGTCAATTGATTACAGGTTGTGGGGCTGGCCGAAAGAGCTATTTGTATTGGCGCTTCTCAAGAGGAATACAAGGACACTGGAAAAGTTCCAAAGTTAGCAACGAGGTTGTGGGCAAAGCTTGCTTGAATGGTGTTGCAGCCTATTGCAAGGCTGTGCACGCACCTTACGCGACAATAGACATGTGTTCATCTCTCCGATCGTCTTGGAATGACGGTGTCCAGCACAAAACGAAGCTGGTCAAGGGGTTCCTGAACCACTGCACTGTGTCCAGTAATCTGCTCATCGTTAGTGAAATAGAAAAATATATGTTCATACATTTTGTAGTTGGGTAAAGTCCAAAGAAAACATTAAATCCTTGCGCTTGGTAACGTAACTCCCAGATGAGGTTACTAACGCACACTCATTTCACAAGCTGTTAAGTAACAGCTTAACTAATAAGAGCTTGGAAGGTGATGAAGATGGGATCCGAGGACGCCCGCTCCCCCCTGGCGACGCTTCCCCTGGCGACGACGTTGGCGACGCCGCCCTGGCGACGACGCTGGCGACGCCCCCCTGGCGACGACGCTGGCGACGCCCCCCTGGCGACGACGCTGGCGACGCCCCCCCTGGCGACGACGCTGGCGACGCCCTCCCTGGCGACGACGCTGGCGACGCCCTCCCTGGCGACGACGCTGGCGACGCCCTCCCTGGCGACGACGCTGGCGACGCTTCCCCTGGCGACGACGCTGGCGACGCCCTCCCTGGCGACGACGCTGGCGACGCTTCCCCTGGCGACGCTTCCCCTGGCGACGCTTCCCCTGGCGACGCTCTCCCTGGGCGACGCTTCCCCTGGCGACGCCCTCCCTGGCGACGACGCTGGCGACGCTTCCCCTGGCGACGACGCTGGCGACGCTTCCCCTGGCGACGCCCTCCCTGGCGACGACGCTGGCGACGCTTCCCCTGGCGACGCCCTCCCTGGCGACGCTCTCCCTGGCGACGCTTTCCCTGGCGACGCCCTCCCTGGCGACGACGCTGGCGACGCTTCCCCTGTCGCCAGCGTCGTCGCCAGCGTCGTCGCCAGGGAGGGCGTCGCCAGCGTCGTCGCCGCTTCCCCTGGCGACGCCTCCCCTGGCGACGCTTCCCCTGGCGACGACGCTGGCGACGCTGACGGTGACGTGGTCGCGGGCGGAGACTCCTGGTGGTGTGCAGGGCGCAGGTTACAGCGCCAGGCTAGGCACCCTGACGACGGTGGTCCTCGCTACCTTGCAATACTGCAGACGTTCAGCGGCGGTGTTGCTTCTCCGGATATGTCGACCGAGGAATGATTCATGACGACCACGAATGCTGGCAAGAACTTGCAAGAAATATCTCGTAAAGATCTTGACGGAGATAAGTCGTTTTGTTGATCGTAAAGCCACGGTAGCCATTAGCCCGAGCAGGTCAGAGGAGGAGGAGGAGGGAGATGGAGGAGGGAGTGAGGAAGGAAGGAAGGAAGGAGGAGGAGGAAGGAAGGAAGGAGAGGAGGAGGAGGAGGAGGAGGATGCTCTTGTTTTCAGGATCCACGCCATGATAAAAACTTCAGAGGAAGCTCACTTAAACGTCCGCGCTAGACACTGACCCTCTTTTTATGGCGTCGGGGGGACTAATGCCACGCCGGCAATTACAGGTGAGATAATTATAGGTGTTGGGGTGCGGGGAAGTGCCAGAGGTGTGAAGGTTTTTCTTGAGAATTGGGTGAAGATGGATGGATGGGGGGTGTGTGGGGGGGGGGTGACTGGGTCAGCGTGGAGCTATATATTGCCCAAGCGTCACGGCATCTATAGGGTTCTCCTTGACACAACTTGCGACTTGACGTACGACCCGAGTGTTGCACGTCGTAACCTTACGCGTCGTGACACAGTTGTGTACAATGTCCTGGGAACGTGTTTGGGTATTGCCACGTGTTGTTGTAAGCAGCACGGGCTATGGTGAGCCCGGCGCATTCACCTGGCACAGATGTGCAGCCACGGGACGGTAAAGCGACCGCCTCGCTTCATGCAGGTCGGCGTTCAATCCCCGACCCTCCAAGTGTTTGGGCTCCATTAATTCCCCCTTCCCCCTCCCTCTTGGTCCCATTCCAAATCCTTATCCCTTGCAAGTGTTATATAGTCGTATTGGCTTAGTATTTTCTCCTGATAATTCCCTCACGACAGCACATGTGGGGGACGGTAAACACAGCTTGTGTTAGAGTGGCGAGCATCCCTTCCTGGGAGAGCTTCAGTCAGATTCACGAAGCAGTTACGCAAGCACTTACGAACCTGTCCACCTTTTCTCAATCTCTTTGGCGGCTTTTGTTCACAATTACATAACAGTTAATGAGCTCCGATGCACTATGAGGCTGTTTATAACATTAACAAGAGTTGTTTGGGAAGTTTTCATGATTGTAAACTGTTTAATAAATGTAACCAAAGCTGTCAAAGATTGAGGAAACGTGTACACGTTCGTAAATACTTGCGTAACTGCTTTGTGAATCTGGCCCCTGGTTACCACCCATTTATTACATCGGGGTTGAGGTGTCGTTAGGGTGAGGGTGTTGTTGACGCTTGTCCCTGGGGTGGGGAGGTGTTGTTAAGGGTGGCAATGTTGTTATAGGTTGTTAATTGTTATCTCCAATGATATCGTAAGTGGGAGGTAAGGATCCCTGGAGATTGGACAGATGGAGGCGAGGGTGATGACCCCAGACTGACCCCGTCGCCTGGGGTCAACCTGGCGACGGGTGTGGAGCCTGGGGTCAGCCTGGCGACGGGTGTGGAGCTTGGGGTCAGCCTGGCGACGGGTGTGGAGCTTGGGGTCAGCCTGGCGACGGGTGTGGAGCTTGGGGTCAGCCTGGCGACGCGAGTGGAGCCTGGGGTCAGCCTGGCGACGGGTGTGGAGCCTGGGGTCAACCTGGCGACGGGTGTGGAGCCTGGGGTCAGCCTGGCGACGGGTGTGGAGCCTGGGGTCAGCCTGGCGACGGGTGTGGAGCTTGGGGTCAGCCTGGCGACGGTGTGGAGCTTGAGGTCAGCCTGGCGACGGGTGTGGAGCCTGGGGTCAGCCTGGCGACGGTGTGGAGCCTGGGGTCAGCCTGGCTACGGGTGTGGAGCTTGGGGTCAGCCTGGCGACGGGTGTGGAGCCTGGGGTCAGCCTGGCGACGGGTGTGGAGCCTGGGGTCAGCCTGGCGACGGGTGTGGAGCCTGGGGTCAGCCTGGCGACGGGTGTGGAGCCTGGGGTCAGCCTGGCGACGGGTGTGAGCCTGGGGTCAGCCTGGCGACGGGTGTGGAGCCTGGGGTCAGCCTGGCGACGGGTTGTGGAGCCTGGGGTCAGCCTGGCGACGGGTGTGGAGCCTGGGGTCAGCCTGGCGACGGGTGTGGAGCCTGGGGTCAGCCTGGCGACGGGTGTGGAGCCTGGGGTCAGCCTGGCGACGGGTGTGGAGCCTGGGGTCAGCCTGGCGACGGGTGTGGAGCTTGGGGTCAGCCTGGCGACGGGTGTGGAGCTTGGGTTCAGCCCGGCGACGGGTGTGGAGCCTGGGGTCAGCCTGGCGACGGGTGTGGAGCCTGGGGTCAGCCTGGCGACGGGTGTGGAGCCTGGGGTCAGCCTGGCGACGGTTGGAGCCTGGGGTCAGCCTGGCGACGGGTGTGGAGCCTGGGTCAGCCTGGCTCCATCCCCCAGAAATTTTGGGTGTTGTGTGGCCGGCATCCGACCTTGTGCTGCAGCAACACCTGCTGGCGCTTGCAACCTGCTGCACCCCTCCCCCCTCTCCCCCCTCCACACACCTGTAGCCTCCCTCGCATACCTATGGCTGCCTCACAAACACCTGTGGCTGCCTCACACACCTGTTAACCTCCCTCACACCCTTGCAGCCTCCCTCACACACCCCTGCAGCCTCCCTCACACACCCCTGAAGCCTCGCTCACACACCTGCAGCCTCCCTCACACACCTGTAATCTCTT
>WNGS01001312.1:6812489-6823128 GCA_020271785.1 Procambarus virginalis | reverse complement strand
GTCAAAGGACTGGCAGATGCAGTTTAATGCTGATAAATGTGAAGTTCTGAGGCTAGGTAATGATGATAGAGTTACAAGATACGAGCTAGATGGTGTTGAGATTGCGAAGTCGGATTGCGAAAGGGATCTGGGAGTTATAATTAGTAAGAATTTAAAACAAAAGGATCAACGCATAAATGTTCGTAATAAGGCAAATAGGACACTCGGATTTATTAATCGCAGCGTAAGTAACAAGACACCTGGTGTGGTTCTCAAGCTATATCTTGCTCTGGTTAGGCCCCATTTAGATTATGCAGTTCAGTTTGGTCGCCATATTATAGAATGGATATAAATTCACTTGAACGTGTCCAGCGTAGGATGACTAAGTTAATTCCCCAAATTAGAAATCTTTCATATGAAGAAAGATTAACAAAGCTTAATTTGCATTCACTGGAAAGGCGAAGAGTTAGGGGTGACATGATAGAGGTTTACAAGTGGATGAATGGACATAACAAAGGGGATATTAATAGAGTATTGAAAGTATCAGCACAGAACGCGAAACACTGGGTATAAATTGGATAAGTTTAGATTTAGGAAAGACTTGGGTAAATACTGGTTCAGTAACAGGGTTGTTGATTTGTGGAACCAATTGCCGCGTAACATTGTAGAGGTGGGGTCCCTCGATTGTTTCAAGCATGGGTTGGACATATATATGAGTGGGATTGGGTGGTTATAAATAGGAGCTGCCTCGTATGGGCCAACAGGCCTTCTGCAGTTACCTTTGTTCTTATGTTCTTATGCTTGAAACAATCGAGGGACCCCACCTCCACAATGTTACGCGGCAATTGGTTCCACAAATCAACAACCCTGTTACTGAACCAGTATTTTCCCAAGTCTTTCCTAAATCTAAACTTATCCAATTTATACCCATTGTTTCGCGTTCTGTCCTGTGTTGATACTTTCAATACCCTATTAATATCCTCTTTGTTATGTCCATTCATCCACTTGTAAACCTCTATCATGTCACCCCTAACTCTTCGCCTTTCCAGTGAATAAGAACATAACATAAGAACATAAGAACAAAGGTAACTGCAGAAGGCCTATTGGCCCATACGAGGCAGCTCCTAATTATAACCACCCAATCCCACTCATATACATGCTCTCTGTTTCCTTTGGTATAGCCATGCCCTAATCCAGCTTAATATAGCACCCCCAATACCATGAGCCTCTATCTTTTTAATCAGTCTTTTATGTGGCACTGTATCAAAAGCTTTGCTAATATAGCAAATTTGTTAAACATGAACAGCAAATTTGATAGCAAATTTGTTAAACATGAACGGCCATTTGTAAAACCATGTTTTGAATCATTTATTAATATATGTTTTTTAAGATGAAAACGAATGGTATTTGCAGTTATTGATTCATGCTACACGTCTCTTTGCCACAAGAGACGTGTAGCTAATTGGCCGATAGTTTGACGCAAGTAATTTATCTCCTTTCTTGAAAATTGGTACCACATTAGCAACCTTTGACGACTCTGGCACTCTGCCTGACTGTTGCTGTTTTAAATTTAGCTACTCAGAAAGAAATGTCCATGTAGCACGGGCTATGGTGAGCCCGTAAATCTGCCTGACTAATGATTTATTAAATATGGTGAACTTCGTCCCCCCTCCCTTTCTCACCCTCTCACCACACCTAGTACTGTATAAATAAAAGTTGAAGTGGGGCGCTTTTCAGTGTAGTCACCCACAGTAGTCTGTGAGGAGGACGAGTAGTCTGAAAATGAATTGTCCTGTTCTTCTGTCCAGTGATCAACTTAATGACTTTATGTCCCAGCTTGATTTTATCTCTGAGGGCGAATATGGTAAGGTAGGTCGTGTTCCCTGGCAGGGAGGCCAGGCCATCCTGAAGGTGATGAAGAATTATGTTGAGATGGACTTCAAGAGAGAGCTGTACATCTTGGACAGACTTCGGGGAGAAGCTGGAGGCGCTCCCAGTCTGCTGGCCGTGTGTGACAATCCTCCGTCCTTCTTGATGTCTTCAAGAGGCCAGGTGACCCTCCGTGACGTCCTCCAGCACCACCAACCCGACTGGTACCTGATCTACATCGTCCTGAGGCTGGGCGTCCGCCTGCGTGAGCTCCATCGTCGTGGAGTTATACACGGCGACATTCACAGCCGCAACATCATGGTGGCCCTAGGAAACGCCTTGTCCCCGTCTCCAAGCGACCGTGATCTTCCTGAAGTATTTCTAATTGACTTCGGAATGTCGAGCCTCAGTCCAGAGGCCATGTCTAAAGTGAACACGGCCACATACGAGATGCTAGACAGAGGCATGACCTGCACCATAGACTTGATTTATTTTGAAACGGTTTTGCAGAGCTTGCTAAATAGAGTAAATACTAAGACGCATACAATGATGGAGCTTCTATCAGTGCCATGGTTACGTGAGTATGGCCCGACTTATCTCGATGACGTTCTGAAGAAGCTGTGCTTTGTCCTCACGGTAGACTTAAAGATGACCTTCCACAGTTCTCCTGATAGATACTTGAGGTCTCCCATCTCGGCTGGTGCCGAGAGCTCAACAGAGTCCTGGGGCTCGATGGTGCTCAAAGGTCTTCGTAAGCTTGGATATGCTCTCTGTATATATTAGAATTGTATGGCAATTCATTTTTTTTAATTTGTATAATTATAATAAATTACTTGAAAAATGGCCCACTTTAACTTTCCCACAAAAAGTACACACAAATTTCGTAGATGTTAATTTAGTTTGGTTAGTATTTAGTATTATGATTGTATGTATGTAAAATAATAATTAATAATATTCTTAACTATATATTCTATAGTTCAGAATATTATACTTTAGCATTCTAAACTATATATTCTATAGTTTAGATTATTATACTTTAGCATACTAAACTAAAGTTTACTAAACTGCTAATATGAAGAAAAATGCATAAATCCACAAGGTCCGTGACGATGATTCGAACCTGCAGCGTCTGGGATGGTCCCGGGTTCGAATCCTCGTCACGTGGATTTGTTCATTTGATCCATCGCGGAATTGTGACTTATATGTGAATAAGAATAATCTAAGTCTTATTTTGTCTGTTTACTGTTCCTCCTCCGCTACCGTCTTAGTGCTCAAGACGGGAAGTCTTAGTGAACAAGGAGGGAAGAATAATGGATGGTAGAACTTAAGGACTTGCCCGAAACGCTAAATATATATATGTATATATTGCCATCAACATTAGACCCAAGAGCGTACACAACTGTGTGTTCAAACACAGCGTGTCTAAAGTGGTGGTGGTGGCTTAGCTTAGGCAGTAGTGGTAGAGCTTACCTAATAGTGACTCTGGAAAAGTAAAGTTTGGTCTAGCTCTATGTCCCCGTCTACCAGCCTTCTGGTTCCTGTCTGGTACCCTATACTTGTCCTGGTGTGTCGCATCTGTCGCCTTAAAGTTGCAGACGGAAGTGGTTTTCACAACTTTTTCTTTCCGTTCATTTCACTTGTTGACCAAGTGCTCTATGCAGGTACAAGTAATCTCCTTACATTTCTTAGACTTATTTCTGTTTCCAGCTTCCACCTGTTGTCCTCGTATTTTACATTCTCTCACTTTACAGAGGATGTCTTTGTCCATCTTTGTACAGATGGACAAAGTTCTTGTACAGCCACTAACACGCGTAGCGTTTCGGGCAAGTCCTTAATGCTATCCCTGGAAACACAAGCCGAAACTGTTTCTATTTTCCGCTTGTTACAACTTGTAATAAAGTTATTCCATCTTGGCTTGAGGTGTTTATGACGTATTAGAACGTTGTTAAAACTTGCCATATATTGGTTGTTATATCTGGTTAGGTGTTAAAACTTGTTTGAACGTTGTACCAACGTCGTAGTTTCGGTGTGTGTTTGGAATACGGAATACGACCAAATTGTTTAATTACCAAGTATCGATTTTAATGTTTGGTAACCAGAGGCTAGTGTTGAGGTAACTAGTAAGTTCAGTAGAACTTCGGTTTCAACTCCTTTTAACCCTGTCGTAGCTCAGTCGATTAAGGCAGTGTCTGGGATGCTCCCGGACGCAGGTTCGAATCCTCGTCACGGCCCTTGTGGATTTGTTCAGAGGCTACAGTTAAGGATTGATGCCTCTCCGGCCAGGATACGAACCCAGGACATGGGCTCGCCAAGCGAGTTTTTCCAACTACACTATGGAGACTGTTTCTGTATGTTGTGATCATATCCCTTCTTTTCTTCCTTTTAGGTTTTGAGATTTATTTCCTTATAGAGACTTCTTATGTTGGCCCTCCTTATAGAGACTTCTTATGTTGGCCCTCTTTTTTTGGCCATAGTTCTTGTCTGCTTCTTGACAAGTTTTGCAACAAGAATTTGTCTTGTTGCATGTCTGCACTTATGATAGGAGCTCACTCGGGCATCTCAAGTTTCATGACTTTAGAACAGGGGTCTCCAAACTATGGCCCGCGGGCCACATCCGGCCCGCCACATAATTTCATCCGGCCCGCCAAACAAATCCCTGTGTGGTGGCCTTGAAAAAATAATTATCGTACAAATGGCATCGCAGAATTATTCAAAGCTGGGGCTGCTGACTGGTGGCGCTCAGCCCGAGTCAGTTTTCCTCTCTCTCGATAGTGTGACGCACAGATACTAGTACTAGTAGGTATGTGTTGTGCATTACAACCAATCAGTTGTGTATAACTGTATATTGTGGAATGGAGGGCGAGTGGGGCTTCGCTGCTTCTGTTTCAGGGAGCACTGAGCAATTAACTATCGAGCAAATTTGTCTGATGATCACTTGAAATCAATTCTTACAATTGGCTCATCTAATCTGGAACCTGATTTTAATGAATTTTGAAGTCAAAACGACAGTATCATTCGTCACACTAATTTGGTTGCATAAAACTAAAGGCAGGAATCTATTTAGTTTACCCTAATTTTTTCCAAAAAGATAAGTTTTAATTTTTCCATGTTTATACTTTAATATTTGAGGAAATTAAATTACTGGCACTGATTTGTTTTTTGTTTTTTGTTTTTCATTTTATTCCTTCGGCCCGCATAAATATGGGAAAATATAATGTGGCCCTTACATTGAAAAGTTTGGAGACCCCTGCTTTAGAACAATCATGAAACCCTTGAGGGACTCCACTTGTCTCTCAGATCAACACATCTGTGATTGTTATCCTTTATTTCTCTGCGTCAAGCACTCGCTTAAATTTCGGTGTTTCCTAGTTATGTTATAATTGGTCGTCTTCTTCGTGAGGAACAGTGTGCTAAGGCCCTTCTGACAGTCTAGGAAGATTTACTCAATCCTTTCTTTTGTTTCGTATTGTCATGGAAATATCAAGTTTGTAAGGCGTAACTTTCAACAATCCATGTTGCCCCTTTGCTGGAAAGTTTGTCCTCTCCAAAAGATTGTCTGCCCCAATATTCTCACCCTGAAGCACTTTACGCGACACTAACTTTACTAGTTAGTGACAGAGGTTAGTAATTACCTTCCTTTGTACCTTTGTTCTTGTGTGTTGGAACTGCGTTTGCTGTTCCATAATACGGGCATGCTACCCAAACATGGTGACATGCTCTCTTGGTGGCTTAATCTTCATTAATCAATCACCCCTTTCGACACAACTGTATGTTTGAACACACAGTTGTGTATGCTAATGCTTGGGTCTAATGTTGATGGCAACGCGAGTTCCTCTTCCCGAACTCGCGTTGGTTCTATGATTATATTGCCACAAGAAGTGTTTTGATATGTCTACTGTCTCTACCAGCTTTTCTCTCCATGTCTCATCACTCTCACAGAGATCTGCGAGACAATATTCATATAATATTTATTATATATTCCTGTGAATGAAATATATATTAATTTAGTATATATTCCTCTCCTGGGTTTCAATTTCTAGTCCTCGCTTTCCTTGTCAGTGTGATCACCTTTATGTTACCTTTTAATAAGGTCTCGAATCAACAACACATGAAGCTGTTGGTAGCAGTTTCTCCATGCTCCTTTCATCTCCTTTTCCACTTCATCCTTCCTCCCTCCTTCCCCTCGCGAAAGTGCTAATGCTACTTGTCTGCTTGGCAGTGAAAGTGACAAGCAGACAGGTAGGCAGAAGGACAAGCAGACAGGTAGGCAGAGTGACAAGCAGGCAGCAAGCAGACTGGTAGGCAGTGATGCAGTTGTAAATCCTGTTTATTTCAGTTTGCTGATCTAAGCAAACTTTAAGTGTGTTCTTACACTTAAGATCCCTTAAGTGTGTTTTTCGACCCTGTGTTTGTGTGCTCGCACACGTGTGTGCGCGTGTATGTGTTTCGTTAATTCTAATTTTAGAGTGAAAAATGACTGAAAATGAATTTAAATAATTGTATCTAAATTACACCAGCTGTAAGGAGGCTGGTAAGTCTGTTACAGTAATTCTATATTACAGTGTTAAGTGTGTAAGAGTTTGTTTTGACTGTGATAGTAGCATAAATAACACGGACGAAACAGGTGCCTAGCGCGCAGCGTTGTATCCTGTGGGATAACCTTGTGTTTCCACTCATTCTGCCAAGCCACCAAGCCTCCCAATCAGCCAGTCCACCTGCCAACCATACCACGCATGCGGCCAGCTGTGTCGCTTGGGTGTAAACAAACAAAAAAATAGGTCCCCGAGTGCCAAGTTCATTGTTTGCGAGGTTTTATGTGTACCTTTATGTGTACTTTTATGTGTAACACACACCAGGTGTCGAGTGGGGAGTGTAGACACACCTGTCTATCTACACCTGCCTCCTTGTCTTGGGCGTGGTCTGTTATTCAGTGTCTGGGGCATTTCTAAGACTGGAGACATTCCTCGTGTTGAAAAACAATGTCGAGAAAACACGACAAAAATAATTTGACTTACGGTGTGATTGAAATTGAAGTTGAAAATCTGTTTATTGTTTAAATACACACGAAGGGATGAGGTAGTTCAAGCTATTCTCATGCTTGTGTGATGCTTAGATTGTGGTAGTGTTGTTGATCTGAAGTAGAGTTACGGTGCTATTAAGGTAGATTCATAGTAGACTCTAGCCAGCATTTAGCATTCCTACGGCCTGCGTTTAGCTAGCACTGGCCTTCAGCTGGCTTAATAGCCGTTGCTACCACTATTTACTGGACCTTGCAAGATTACATAATACAGGGAAATATGTAACGTTGTAATAGCGCATTTTTGAGTGTTGTAATTACTAAGTGTAGTTAAAATGACAGCCTAAATCTTGTTGGCTCTCTTTAGACCTACTCTCTCCAAAATTATTCTTCCATCCGTCTGTCGTTCTGTTTACAAACAAATATCTCGTTTTTTTTTACAATCTTGTTTTTTAGCTTGATTTTTTGTTGTCCTATTGTTTTCAATTTACAATTTTTTTTTAAATATATTCCGCACTCCCTGTCAGCCTGATAATTCCTGTCTGTCTGTCTGCCGGCTCATGTACGTTCGTGTGATTGTGAGAAGGTTTTCCTGTCTGTGTATATTTGTGAAACCGAGTCGTCTATCTGTCAGATCGTGTATACGTGTACCTTCTTAACATACACATAAAATTTGTTGCAAATGGGTGGAACATTATTTAAACTTGTGTGGAAACACAAGGTTATCCCTTGTGTGGAAACACAAGGTTATCATACAGGATAAAACGCTGCGCGCTACGCAGCTGTTTCGTCCGTGTTATATATACACACACACACAGAAAGGCCGGTAATAATCCCGCCAACTTTCGTACCCGGATCTAATTGTGAATCCTTGAGTGACGTTCTTGCAGTCCTCGAACGCCGGGCTTCACCATCTGGCTTCATTTAAGGCGCTATCGCCACACACACACACACACACACACACAACACACACACACACACACACACACCAGGTTTGGTCGGATAACGAGGCACAGGAGGTTTGGCCGGAAAAAATATACAGATGGTGAGCATCTTCCGGTGTTTTAAAAAATCACTTTTATCTCACTAGAACAGTATCACACACACACAGATACAATCAGCAGCAGCATTTTAAACGTCACGAACCTGTAAATCATCATTGAGCTGTAAATCATTGTTAACTTGTAAATCATCATTAACATGTGAAACACCAAATGTGGAGATCAGATCAGATTACCATTTAGTTGTTTTTTGTTGATGGGATTTATTATTGATCCCCTTTTTTATTGCCGATCCCCCGTTTTTTATTGGCGATCCCCCGTTTTTTATTGGCGATCCCCCGTTTTTTATTGGCGATCCCCGTTTTTTATTGGCGATCCCCCGTTTTTTATTGGCGATCCCCCGTTTTTTATTGGCGATCTTTTTTTATAGACCAAACAGATGAGATTTTGTTTTTTGTAATACTTGTTATGTATGGAGAAAGGTTAGGTTGGGGTTGGCTGACGGTACCAGGCAAGAGAGGTGAGTGTGACCCGCACCTATTGTTGGCAGTGAAGAAGATTGAATGCACTTCGTTACGCTCTCTTCTCTCTCTCTCTCTCTCTCTCTCTCTCTCTCTCTCTCTCTCTCTCTCTCTCTCTCTCTCTCTCTCTCTCTCTCTCTCGAATGGATACAGAGTAGTGAGACTTGCTGGAGAATCATCCAATAGGATGAAGTATTGAAGGGTGTGGTTGGTCTCATTGCTCGCTCCCCCCCCCCCCACACACACACACACACACATGGAGTCCCTATCTAGTCAAGCATAAGACTAAACTGGAAAAGGTTCAAAGGTTTGCCACCAGACTAGTACCCGAGCTGAGAGGTATGAGCTACGAGGAGCGACTGCAGGAATTAAACCTCACTTCGTTGGAAGACAGAAGAGTTAGGGGGACATGATCACCACATTCAAGATTCTGAGGGGAATCGACAGGGTTGATAAAGACAGGCTGTTTAACACAAGGGGCACACGCACTAGGGGACACAGGTGGAAACTGAGTGCCCAAATGAGCCACAGAGATATTAGAAAGAACTTTTTTAGTGTCAGAGTGGTTGACAAATGGAATGCATTAGGAAGCGATGTGGTGGAGGCTGACTCCATACACAGTTTCAAGTGTAGATATGATAGAGCCCATTAAACTCAGGAAACTGTACACCTGTTGATTGACGGTTGAGAGGCGGGACCAAAGAGCCAGAGCTCAACCCCCGCAAGCACAATTAGGTGAGTACAACTAGGTGAGTACACACACACACTTCTCCCTCGCCACCTCTTCATTCCATCCTACAAAAGACCAAACCTTCTTTACACAACTACTGAACTGGGAACTCTGCCCAAGGAGACGGCGGGCACTAAGCAGGTTAGGTGGGTTGATGGGGTGCGCCAGGTGAGCCTACCACCATACTCACCTTGTCTCTCCAGCCCTCGGTATTACCTCACAAGGAAAGCTCTTTCAGGGCTTACGGGCTATTCATGCCCGTGCCACCTTTTGGGTGGCTTAATCTTCATCAATCATCAATCTTTCAGGCCCGAGGCGCGAACATGGATAGGATACAATATACCATGTATCCTATACCCATCAACGCGATTCCCTCCCCCCCCCAAAAAAAAATCGCATTTTCATAGGCCGAATCGCAATTTTTTGGATTCTGCAAGGAATTCCTTTCCAAAATTTTGTTCCGTATGAATTTAGTTTTGCGAAGTTAATATATACAAGGAGTTTAGTGGGACATTACATGTGGCCTTTTGTCCACTCTCGTAGTCCAACCACTGGACTGGAAGTAGAGCGACGGTCTCGCTCATGCAGGTCGGCGTTCAATCCCCCCGACCGTCCAAGTGGTTGGGCACCATTCTTAACCCCCCCCCTCCCGTCCCATCCCCAATTCCTTATCCTGACCCCTTCCTAGGGCTATATAGTCGTAATGGCTTAGCGCTTTCTCTTTCCATAATTCACTCAATTCTGTGATCTCGTCTTTCACCGTGACCATGTGTTTCTGTCAGTGAGGTACTCTCAAGTCCTGTTAGCACCTCCCGACTCTCCCTAATACCACCTCAGTAATGTTTGTTTAACAGTCTGTTGTCTGGAATGTATCAACGCTCTTCTGACAAACCAGGAAAAACACAATCTGCCTATCTTTCCTCTTTCCTGCCTTATCGCGGTTGCCTTGTGATAAAACACCAGGTGTGACCAACCAGTGACTGAATGTGAGGGACCAAACTACACCTCAGACGATGATGGGACGGACCGAAATGACGATGTTTCGGTCCGTCCTGGACCATCACACGACTTGAAAATGGTCGACGACTGGCCGAAACGCTGTCGTTTCTACTTTTTCATGTGTGGTTGTTTATTATTATTCATTATTACACGAATAATCACATTAACGTGGCAGTATCAATCTCTCTCTCTCTCTACTCTCTCTCTCTCTCTCTCTCTTCTCTCTCTCTCTCTCTCTCTCTCTCTCTCTCGACCAGCTGAGAGCAAGCGAGCCAGCTGTTTTCCCACCACAACACATATTTCCATTAGACTCTAAAGAATACTGCAGTATAGTCTCTTTGTCTCTGTGCGACATATCAGGCATCGGTTTGGACAGATGGTTGTTGTTGTTCGGTGTGGGCTTAAGGCCTGTCAACTTCTGGAGGGTTATTAAGGCCTGTCAACCTCTGGAGGGTTATTAAGGCCTGTCAACCTCTGGAGGTTATTAAGGCCTGTCATCCTCTGGAGGGTTATTAAGGCCTGT
>WNGS01001312.1:6789261-6799486 GCA_020271785.1 Procambarus virginalis | reverse complement strand
GAAAGGAGATAAATACTTGCGTCAAACTATCGGCCAATTAGCTACACGTCTCTTGTGGCAAAGTTACTTGAATCAATAACTGCAAATATCATTCGTTTTCATCTTGAAAAACATATATTAATAAATGATTCACAACATGGTTTTACAAATGGCCGTTCATGTTTAACAAATTTGCTATAATTTTATTCAAGCAAGTTGAGGCAGTTGATCGTGATAAGCTTTGTGATGGGTCCCTTGAGTGTTTCAAGCGTGGGTTGGACTAATATGAGTGGGATTAGGTGATTACAAATAGGAGCTGCCTCGTATGGGCCAATAGGCCTTCAGCGGTTACCATTATTCTTAGGTTCTTAGTTGTGTACCTTGACTTTAGCAAAGCTTTGATACAGTAGCCTAATAGGACTAGAAAGGACTTGCAAGGCATGCCCACAAGCCTGATAAACCAACCACCTAGAGTCTTAAGAACATAAGAACAAAGAAAATAAGATAAAAGGAACTGCAGAAGGCCTATTGGCCCATACGAGGCAGCTCCTATTTATAACCACCCAATCCCACTCATATATATGTCCAACCCATGCTTGAAACAATCGAGGGACCCCACCTCCACAATGTTACGCGGCAATTGGTTCCACAAATCAACAACCCTGTTACTGAACCAGTATTTACCCAAATCTTTCTAAATCTAAACTTATCCAATTTATACCCATGTGTTTCGCGTTCTGTCCTGTGTTGATACTTTTGAAAATTGGTACCACATTAGCAACCTTTGACGACTCTGGCACTCTGCCTGACTGTTGCTGTTGTAATAATTTTAGCTACTCAGAACGAAATGTCCATGTAGCACGGGCTATGGTGAGCCCGTAAATCTGCCTGACTAATGATTTATTAAATATGGTGAACTTCGTCCCCCTCCCTTTCTCACCCTCACCACACTAGTACTGTATAAATAAAAGTTGAAGTGGGGCGCTTTTCAGTGTAGTCACACACAGTAGTCTGTGAGAAGGACGAGTAGTCTGAAAATGAATTGTCCTGTTCTTCTGTCCATTGATCAACTTAGTGATCTTGTGTCCCAGCTTGATTTTATCTCTGAGGGCAAATATGGTATAGTAGGTCGTGTTCCCTGGCAGGGAGGCCAGGCCATCCTGAAGGTGTTGATGAATTATGCTGATGTAGACTTCAAGAGAGAGCTGTACTTCTTGGAGAGGCTTCAAGGAGAAGCTGGAGGCGCTCCCAGTCTGCTGGCCGTGTGCCACGACCCTCCGTCCTTCGTAATGTCTTCAAGAGGCCAGATGACCCTCCATGACGTCCTCCGGACTGAAAAACACGACTGGTACCTGATCTACATCGTCCTGAGGCTGGGCGTCCGCCTGCGTGAGCTCCATCGTCGTGGAGTTATACACGGCGACATTCACGGCCGCAACATCATGGTGTCCCTGTCTTCTCCAAGCTCTTCTCCAAGGAGTGATCTTCCTGAAGTATTTCTAATTGACTTCGGATTGTCGAGCCTCAGTCAAGAGGCCCTGTCTACAGTGGAGGACCCAGTCACACAGTATATGCTGGACAAAGGCATGACCTTCAAAACAGACTTGACCTTTTTTGAAACGGTTTTGAAACACGTGCTATGTATAGTAAATGTACAAACGGATACAGCGGATGAGCTTCTAACATGGTTACGCGCGAATGGCGTAACTCTTTTCGACGACATTCTGAGGAGGCTGTACTCTGTCCTCACTGACGACTTGGAGATCAACCTCATCGATGCTCCCGATGATAGCTTCTTGAGATCTCCCATCTCGGCCGAAGCCGAAGCCGCGAACACACCATCTTGGGATTTGGAGAGAATGAAAGCTGTACGTAAATACTTCAAAGAATTGCAATTAAAAAAAAATAGATTGATCTCTTAATATGCTTATATTAAAATGTTTGGCAATTTATTTCATAAACTGTATAACGCGAATTTGTTCATAAACAATTTGTTCATATAATTATAATAAATTACTTTAAAAAATGACTGACTTTAACTTTCCCTCATCAATCTTTTAAACATCAATTTCGTAGATTTTAATTTAGTTTGGTGTTCGTATAAGTTCTGGTGACTTATTGTGGCCTTGACTCTTGTCTTCTGACCAATCGGCTAGTATTTAGTATTCTGATTGTATGTATGTAAAAGTATGTATACTTAAGCAGGCGATGAGTCACAATAACGTGGCTGACCAATTCACACACTAGAAGTCGGTTGTCGCAATCGACTTGAGAATAGTCCAGGATGGACCGAAACGTCGTCGTCCCTTCATTTTCTAGCATGCGGATTGGTCAATATGTATACTTAACTATACTAAAGTATACTATACTAAACTATATGCTATATTATACTGTACTAAATACAAACTATATTTAGTTTACATGGTAAACTTTAGTATACTAAACTATACTTGTATAAGAAAAATGTCTGAGTTTGTCTGCCTACTATTCCTCCTCCGCTACCGTCTTCGGCCTCCTGGCAGTTCAGCTAAGAAAATACTCTCCAAAATTCTTGGAGTTCCAAATACAGAAATGTGTTGTTGGCGCAGGTAATGAACTGCTCTCGACTGGCTGAGAAGAACAAGGAGGGAGGAATAGTGGTGGTAATAATGGATCGTAGAGCCGATGGTGGTGGTTTTAATGGGTCGTAGAGCCGATGGTGGTGGTTTTAATGGGTCGTAGAGCCGATGGTGGTGGTTTTAATGGGTCGTAGAGCCGATGGTGGTGGTTTTAATGGGTCGTAGAGCCGATGGTGGTGGTTTTAATGGGTCGTAGAGCCGATGGTGGTGGTTTTAATGGGTCGTAGAGCCGATGGTGGTGGTTTTAATGGGTCGTAGAGCCAATGGTGGTGGTTTTAATGGATCGTAGAGCCGATGGTGGTGGTTTTAATGGGTCGTAGAGCCGATGGTGGTGGTTTTAATGGGTCGTAGAGCCGATGGTGGTTTAATGGGTCGTAGAGCCGATGGTGGTGGTTTTAATGGGTCGTAGAGCCGATGGTGGTGGTTTTAATGGGTCGTAGAGCCGATGGTGGTGGTTTTAATGGATCGTAGAGCAGATAGTGGTGGTTTAGGTAGTACTGGTAGAGCTTACCTAATAGTGACTACGGAAAAGTGAGGTTTGGTCTAGCTCTATATCCCCGTCTACCAGCCTTCTGGTATCTGTTACTCGGTACTGGAACTGTCGTGGTGTGTGTGTGTCTATCGCATCTGGCCTTAAAGTTGCAGACAGAAGTCTGCAACTTCTGTCTGGCAATATTGATCTAAATTCAATTTTGCTCTGATGACGGCGAATTAGCCGAAAACGCGTTAAGCATTCTTTATTTTTCACATGGGGTTATTCTGCATACCCATATTTTTCACATGGTTATTCGCATGATCAGTGTTTCTGTGATCATTAAATTTAAATTTTGCCCCGAGGGGCGAGTTTATTGGGCAGCGCCACTCATCTTGTGAGTGGACACACCGCCATAACAGCGTGCACAACACTCCCCAATAGGAAGAAAACCCGCTGGGTTGTCTTCCTATCTGTGATCAATATTGCGTATATAATTATATATATCAGAACCACACATGGGAAAAATAGAGAATGCTTAACACGTTTTCGGCTAATTCGCCGAAAAATGAATGAATGGCTTCATTCCTTCTCTAATTCGCCTTCTCTGATGAAGGCGAATTAGCTGAAAACGCGTTAACCATTTTCTGTTTTTCACATGTGTTTTTTAAGTTAATCTGAAGTAAAGTTACGATGCTATTAAGGTAGAGTCAAAGCAGACTCTAGCCAGCATTTAGCATTCTTAGGTGCGTTTATCTAGCATTTACCTGGCCTTAATAACAGTTGCTACCACCTATTCACAGTACCTTACAAGATTACACAATACTAGGAGATATGTAATATCGCATTTTTTGAGTGTTGTAATTTACCTAAGCGTAGTTACAGGATAAGAGCCACTTGCCTAAAATCTTTTGACATTTTGAAGATTCTCGTGGCCTGCTCTCTCATGTGACTTTAATTTTGGTGCAATAAACTGGATTAACAGAACAGGGAATAACGAAGCAGAAGATTTTATAGAATTTATTGACGATTGCTTTCTTACGCAACACATTAAGGAACCAAAGCGGGAAAATAATATTTTAGATTTAATGTTAACTAACAGGGAAACATAGATTAATGACATCAAAATTGGGAGTGAACTAGGGAACAGTGATCACAAAGAAGTCAGATTTAGCATAGAGTGAAATAGATCTGCAGGAGAAAATTATGTTAAAATACCAGATTTTCGTAAAGCTAATTTTAGTATCCTAAGAAATTTTGGGGGGCAAATAGATTGGAAAGTCTTGGGCATGGAGGGGGGGGGCGGTCTTGGAGCAAGACGTGATCCCAGCGATGTGTGATGTAAAGGAGGATTTCGATTTGGATTCAAAATATAACTTGCTTACAAATATTCTAAGCAAAGCACAGGAAAGTAGTATACCATATAAATTGAATAGATGAAATACAAATGACCCGAAATGGATAACAAAGGGTCTGAAAACCTTTATAGGTAGAAAGAGAGCTTGGTATAAAAGGATTAAGAATGGGGTAGTCAGTTCAGAACAAGAATTAGCACAACTGGTTAGAAATCTTAAAAAAAGAAATAGGGAGAGCAAAAAGAAACTATGAACTTCGTATAGCAGGTCAAGCAAAGGCAAATCCTAAAGTTTTTTTCAGTTATATCTAACAAAGGTTGGGAAAGAATAAGTCCATTAAAAACCGAGACAGGTCAGATAACGGATAATGACATGACAAGTGGAGTTCCACAAGCGGGGTTCTCAGGCCCCTACTGTTCTTAAGTCATGAAACTGAGATGCAGAAGTGAGTGAGGTCCTATCATAAGTGCAGACAAGAACTACAAGAAGTTCTTGTTATATCAAATAACTAATTATAGCTGAATATCAAATAAATGGATTTAAACTATTTCACACAGATATTAGACGAGTAGGGGAGTAGCAATATATGTTAGGGACAATTTGAAATGTAGTCTCAAATAGGGAATCAAAACTGAGCCACATACAGAAACTATTTGGATAGAATTAAACGAAAAAGCCAATAATATTATAATAGGAGTTATATATAGGCCACCAAATTTAGACAGAATGGAAGCAAAGCATTTATGGGATGAAATATCTAGAGCATCTACATCTAAGAGTATTTATGTCATGGGTGATTTTAATTTTAGTGGAATAAACTGCTTGAACAAAACAGGGAATAATGAAGCAGAAGATTTTCTAGAATTAATTGACGATTGCTTTCTTACGCAACATATTAAGGAACCAACGCGGGGAAATAATATTCTAGATTTAGTGTTAACTAACAGGGAAACACAAATTAAGGACATGGAAATAGGGAGTGAGCTAGGGAACAGTGATCATACAGAAATCAGATTTAGCATTGAATGGAATAGACCTGTAGGAGAAAATTCTGTTAAAGTGCCTGATTTTCGAAAAGCTGATTTCAATATCCTAAGCAAATTTTTTGGGTCAAATAGATTGGAATGCCTTGGGGATGGGGTGTGGGCTAGACGTGAACCCAGCGACAGGTGACGGAAAAGGGGATTTCGATGTGGATTCAAAATATAACCTATTTAAAAATATTCTAAGCGAAGCCCAGGAACGTAGTATACCATATAAATTGAATAGACCGAATACTAATGATCCAAAGTGGATAACAAAAGATTTGAAGAACCTTATAGGTAAAAAGAGAGCTTGGTACAAAAGGATTAAGAATGGGGAAGTTAGTTTAGAACAGGAATTTGTACAACTGGTTAGAAATGTTAAAAAAGAGATAAGGAAAGTAAAAAGAAACTATGAAGTTCGTATAGCAGGGCAAGCAAAGACAAATCCTAAAGGTTTTTTTCAGTTATATCGAACTAAGACTAGGGAAAGGATAGGTCCATTAAAAACTGATACAGGCCAAATAACGGATAATGACGAGGAGATGAGTAGTATTTTTAATAAATATTTTATATCTGTATTTACTAAAGAGGAACTTAACAATATGCCTTCAGCCGAACAAATATTTGTCGATGGGTCTTTCAAATCAGTCTTTCATGTGGCACTGTATCAAAAGCTTTGCTTAAGTCAAGGTACACAATATCACAATCCTTACCACTATCAACTGCCTCAACTATGCTGGAATAAAAAGATAACAAATTTGTTAAACATGAACGGCCATTTGTAAAACCATGTTGCGACTCATTTATTAATTTATGTTTTACAAGATGAAGACGAATTGTATTTGCAATTATCGATTCAAGTAACTTTCCCAGAATAGACGTTAGGCTAATTGGCCGATAGTTTGACGCAAGTGATCTATCTCCTTTCTTAAAAATTGGTACCACATTAGCTCCCTTCCATGACTCTGGCACTCTGCCTAACTCTATTGATTTATTAAATATGAACATAAGAACAAAGGCAACTGCAGAAGGCCTATTGGCCCATACGAGGCAGCTCCTATTTATAACGTAAGAACATAAGAACAAAGGCAACTGCAGAAGGCCTATTGGCCCATACGAGGCAGCTCCTATTTATAACCACCCAATCCCACTCATATACATGTCCAACCCATGCTTGAAACAATCGAGGGACCCCACCTCCACAATGTTATGCGGCAATTGGTTCCACAAATCAACAACCCTGTTACTGAACCAGTATTTACCCAAGTCTTTCCTAAATCTAAACTTATCCAATTTATACCCATTGTTTCGCGTTCTGTCCTGTGTTGATACTTTTAATACCCTATTAATATCCCCTTTGTTATGTCCATTCATCCACTTGTAAACCTCTATCATGTCACCCCTAACTCTTCGCCTTTCCAGTGAATGCAAATTAAGCTTTGTTAATCTTTCTTCATATGAAAGATTTCTAATTTGGGGAATTAACTTAGTCATCCTACGCTGGACACGTTCAAGTGAATTTATATCCATTCTATAATATGGCGACCAAAACTGAACTGCATAATCTAAATGGGGCCTAACGAGAGCAAGATATAGCTTGAGAACCACACCAGGTGTCTTGTTACTAACGCTGCGATTAATAAATCCGAGTGTCCGATTTGCCTTATTACGAACATTCATGCATTGATCCTTTTGTTTTAAATTCTTACTAATTATAACTCCCAGATCCCTTTCGCAATCCGACTTCGCAATCTCAACACCATCTAGCTCGTATCTTGTAACTCTATCATCATTACCTAGCCTCAGAACTTTACATTTATCAGCATTAAACTGCATCTGCCAGTCCTTTGACCATTTCAAAACCCTATCTAGATCAACTTGAAGTGATAGAGAGTCCTCCTCCGAATTAATTTCCCTACCGATTTTCGTATCATCGGCAAATTTGCAAATGTTGCTACTCAAACCGAATCTAAATCATTTATATATATTATAAACAACAGAGGGCCCAAGACAGAGCCTTGAGGCACTCCACTTACAACATTTTCCCACTCTGACTTGACTCCATTTATACTAACTCTCTGTTTCCTTTGGTATAGCCATGCCCTAATCCAGCTTAATATAGCACCACCAATACCATGAGCCTCTATCTTTTTAATCAGTCTTTCATGTGGCACTGTATCAAAAGCTTTGCTAAAGTCAAGGTACACAACATCACAATCCTTACCACTATCAACTGCCTCAACTATGCTAGAATAAAAAGATAACAAATTTGTTAAACATGAACGGCCATTTATAAAACCATGTTGCGACTCAATTATTAATTTATGTTTTTCAAGATGAAGACGAATTTTATTTGCTATTATAGATTCGAGTAACTTTCCCACAATAGACGTTAGGCTAATTGGTCGATAGTTAGACGCAAGTGATCTATCTCCTTTCTTAAAAACTGGTATCACATTAGCAACTTTCCAAAACTCTGGCACTCTGCCTGACTCTATTGATTTATTAAATATGATTGACAGTGGGTCACAAAGCTCCTCTTTGCATTCTTTCAGCACTCTGGCAAACACTTCATCCGGCCCTGGGGATTTGTTTGGTTTGAGTTTTCTATTTGTTTAAGAACATCCTCCCTGGTAACTGCTAAACTCGTCAACCTGTCCTCGTTCCTACCCACGTAGACTTGTTCGGTTGAAGGCATATTGTTAAGTTCCAAGTTTTAAGTTAAGTTAAGTTTAACCACCCAATCCCACTCATATACATGTCCAACCCATGCTTAAAACAATCGAGGGACCCCACCTCTACAATGTTACGCGGCAATTGGTTCCACAAATCAACAACCCAGATTGTTGATTTGTGTGTTACTAAATACTGTGTTACTGAACCAGTATTTACCCAAGTCTTTCCTAAATCTAAACTTATCCAATTTATACCCATTGTTTCGCGTTCTGTCATGTGTTGATACTTTCAATACCCTATTAATATCCCCTTTGTTATGTCCATTCATCCACTTGTAAACCTTTATCATGTCACCCCTAACTCTTCGCCTTTCCAGTGAATGCAACGTAAGCTTTGTTAATCTTTCTTCATATGAAAGATTTCTAATTTGGGGAATTAACTTAGTCATCCTACGCTGGACACGTTCAAGTGAATTTATATCCATTCTATAATATGGAGACCAAAACTGAACTTCATAAATGGGGCCTAACAAGAGCAAGATATAGTTTGAGAACCACACCAGGTGTCTTGTTACTTACGCTCCGATTAATTATGGTAGACAGTGGCTCGGAAAGCTCCTCTTTGCATCTTTAAGCACCCTGGCAAACACTTCATCCGGCCCTGGGGATTTGTTTGGTTTGAGTTTTACTATTTGTTTAATTACATCCTCCCTGGTAACTGCTAAATTGGTTGTGGGAGATTCTCAGGTGAGATATTTAGACAGAACGTTTTGTGCCAGAGATAGGGGGAACAGATTAAGGGTGTGCTATCCGGGAGCTGGAATTGGTGATATTGTTGGAAACATGAATGATATATGAAGGGAAATGGGAACAAACCCATTATTTGTATTAGTGCAGGGGGTAATGATGTTGGAAGAGTTAGGAGTGAGGAACTAATACAAAGATTCAAGACAGCAATAGAATTAGTTAGGAGCAAGGGAGGAATCCCGATCATATGTGGCATTCTTCCAAGAAAGGGAGTGGGAAATGAATGGATGTCGAGGGCACTTGGTGTCAATTGCCGGCTGGAAAGATATTGCAAATCAAATGCAATATCTTTCATAGACAACTGGGAACACTTCTATGGAAGGAATGAAATGTATGCTCGTGATGGGGTGCATCTATCGAGAGCTGGGGTTGTTGCTGTTGCAAACTCGTTGGAAGAAGTGGTTAGAGGTGTTTGTTTGGGTTTAAACTGTTAGTAGATAGAGGTATGGGAATTGATTTGGAGGAAGGAGGTAATAAAAGCATGTGTTTGCGGGGAGAAAGAATTGGCAAAATGATCAGGGAAGAGAAGGCCTCAAAATAACAATTCACTTAGGGTATATTACACAAACAGTAGAAGTCTAAGAAATAAATTAACGAATAAATGCTCTTGTCTGCACAGAAAAATAGATATTATTGCACTACCGAAACGTGGATGAATGTAGATAATAGGGAACTATTAGCTGAATATCAAATAAATGGATTCAAACTATTTCACACAGATAGATATATTAGACGAGGAGGTGGAGTAGCCATATACGTTAGGGACAATTTGAAATGTAGTCTCAAAGAGGGAATCAAAAACTGAGCCCACACAGAAACCATTTGGATAGAATTATACGAAAAAGCAAATAATATTACAATAGGAGTTATATATAGGCCACCAAATTAGACAGAATGGAAGCAAAACATCTATGGGAGAAATCTAGGCAACTAGTTCTAACAGTATTTATGTCATGGGTGACTTTAATTTTAGTGGAATAAACTGGTTGAACAAAACAGGGAATAGTGAAGCAGAAGATTTTCTAGAATTAATTGACGATTGCTTTCTTACGCAACACATAAGGAACCAACACGGGAAAACAATATTTTAGATTTATTGTTAACTAACAGGGAAACACAAATTAATGACATCGACATAGGGAGTGAGCTAGGGAACAGTGATCACAAAGAAATCAGATATTTAGCATAGAATGGAATAGACCTGTAGGAGAAAATTCTGTTAAAGTGCCAGATTTTCGAAAAAGCTGATTTTAATAGCCTTAGAAAACTTTTGGGTCAAATTGATGGAAAGTCT
>WNGS01001312.1:6768131-6781339 GCA_020271785.1 Procambarus virginalis | reverse complement strand
TGGGTATAGGGGTGTGGGCCGGTCTTGGAGCGTGACGTGAACCCAGCGATGGGTGATGTGGGGGGGATTTCGATGTGGATTCAATATATGACTTGTTTAGGAATATTCTAAACAAAGCACAGGAACGTAGTATACCACACAAATTGAATAGATCGATTACTAATGACCCAAAGTGGATAACAAAGAATTTGAAGAACCTTATAGGTAAAAAGAGAGCTTGGTACAAAAGGATTAAAAATGGGCGGTAACTTTAGAACAGGAATTCGTACAACTGGTTAAAATGTTAAAAAGAGATAGAAAGCCTAAAAAGAAACTATGAAGTTCGCTATAAGCAGGGCAAGCAAAGACAAATCCTAAAGGGTTTTGTTTCAGTTATATCGAACTAAGACTAGGGAAAGGATAGGTCCATTTAAAAACTTGAGACAGGTCAAATAACGGATATATGACGAGAGTGAGTAGTCTACTTGTTTTATCACCTGACCCCGTACTGGTATAAATGTAACGAGCTCTGTAATTTCTTTTTTGAATAGTCGATCGGACACATCACGGGAGACATCTCCCGTCACGTAGGGTGCAGTCGCACCTCCACAGATCTCCAGTATCATCTTTTGATACTGGTAATGGCTCAAAAGGGCCACCACTTACGGGCTATTCATGCCCGTGCCACCTTTTGGGTGGCCTAATCTTCATCAATCTAATTTCTTTTTGAGTTACGGGCTATTCATGCCCGTGCCACCTCTTGGGTGGCTTAATCTTTATCAATCAGTCTAATTTCTTTTCACTTGAGAATGAACCATGGAGGTTCGAAACGTTGTACGATGTTTTTATTATTATATATCACCTTTCAAACTACTAGCACAATTTATGCAAAAAAGGTAATTGACTGGCCCTATTACAAAAATGACTGTCATTGTAGTGACTTGTATTGTTGCGAATAAAGATGCCTATTCTAAATTAATGGCGAATGTGAGATTTCAAGGTCAGCCGTTTCTTGCCAAAGATTTTACGAACGCGGAAACGTCTTATTTGTGGTGGGGGCATAAAGAATAGTTTCTATTCTCGGCAACATGAGAGGGGAGAACTGCTCAAGTCATCGTGGTTGATCATTTGACATTGAATGTAAATTCCTCTTTACTTATTATCTCGTAAATGCTTCAGTTCAGTTCATGTCGTCGGGTTGGAGAAAGACAAATTAGCTAGACTTGTTAGTATTGGTCTAACTGGCCACCGGTCTTGTGCGTAGACATTGCTAGAGTATTATATTGGTCTTCAGAAGAGTGTTTGTCTGATGTTTTGCCTTATTATTATGTGTGTGTGTCGTCCTGTTAAGTGTGTGTTGCCCATTATGTGTATGTGTGGCACAATATATGTATGTATCGCCCTTTATATGTAGTGTTTGTTAATTAAAGTAAACTCACTGCTACTCGCTGCTGCAAGGTCAGATGGCGCCAGCAACATGCTACAGTGTAGCGTATGTAGGGCTGTATTATTCAGAATATTCATTACAGAAGCTGTAGGCTACACTGTTAAAAAATGTTAACTCGTGAACTATTCTCGCCATTGTTGACAAATCTCGCTTGATCAGTTCGCAGTGGTGGTGGCATCTCAAATGGGCTATACAAACTTCCTTAGTGGCTGTAAATGTGACTGTATATATTACGGTGATGGTATATAGGAGACTTAAGGTGACATATATCACCACTAAATGATTATATTATCCCATGCAGATAAAGTCAGGAACTTGACACTTACTCTTGAGTTTCGTTCCGCCACATGTTCATACCTCGGATGACTGGTTGTTTGTGGGAGTTGAAGGAAGGAAGATAAAAATGGATGGAAGAAGAGAGTGAAAGGGAACAGAGGAAGATAAATAAGAAGGGAAGGAATGAGGGAGAGGTGGAGGAAGGAAAGCAAAAAAAAAACCGTTCTCTTGTTTATAGACAGTACTTATAGTAACGATGCGGACCATCATTCATATATGACGTAATGGATGATTAATAAGTAGAATTTGGTTACTATTGAATTTGTACAAACTGGAAAAGGTTTTGTATTTATGTTGCTAATAAAACCTTTACCTAGCCTCACCATCCTATGCTTAATTCACGTTTTCCGAGGTCTAATATAGCACATATATATGCTATACTAGGCCTAGAAATATTTAAGTTTAGCTTTATTTTGTCCGTACTCTTATAAAGTGCATAGTACCAAATTCTAATATTTACTTGTCCATTAGGGTCAATATGTGTACGATAGTCCATATCGTTACAAAATAGTACTATTTAAACAGGAGGATGGGATGACTAGAAATATTGGAGTGGGAGGATTAAGCGAGGGAGATAAATAGGGAGGAATGGGTTGAGAGGTAGAAATGATGGCGAGACGTAGGGCGGACTATGAGAGTATATGGGTGGATAGGTAGTATTGTAGTTAAGCCATGAATTAGTAAGGGGAAGGATAAAATTGGACTGGTCGGTAGAGCGACAGTCTAGCTTCATGCAGGTCGGCGTTCAATCCCCGGCTGTCTTAAGTGGTTGGGCACCATTGCCTTTCCCCCGTCCCATCCCAAATCCTTATCCAGATTCCTTACAAGTGCTCTCTCTCTCTCTCTCTCTCTCTCTCTATATATATATATATATATATATATATATATATATATATATATATATATATAAAAATATATATATGTATATAAAATATAGTAATAGCTTGGCGCTTTCTCCTGATAGTTCCCTTCCATTATCTTAATTTACCTGGAAGTATATTCGTAGGGTGATGATGATATCATCCTGGCTTGTCCACTCATCATGCGTCCTGTCATCTCACCCTCTACCCCTTCCCCCTTCCCGACCAGCAGTCTTTCAAGCAACGCGAGGTCCCACGGCAGCTGTTGGTTGGGAGTATTTTGGGCCGTGAGCCTAAGGCGTCCTCTGTTGTCACTGTATTGGTATTTTGTATATATTGTGTCTTTTGTACTTGTCTTCGTATTTTGTTGACCAGCCCACACACTAGAAAGTGAAGGGACGACGACGTTTCGGTCCGTCCTGGACCATTCTCAAGTCGATTGTCTTCGTATTTTGTTATGTGTTTTTATCCTTCATCTCATTTTCTTGGTCCTCTCGTAGCGTCATCCAATTCTATATATTTTCCATGGCGGTCTAATTTGAAATTAGTTTTGCCTAGCCACAAGGGTAGCGATATAGACAAACATACAAAGTCCATCAACGCCGATGCTCATTTATTCCATTAAATCGCCAATGTTTTGTTGTATTCTACTGTCGATAGTATAGGAACTGAAGCGAATTAAATGTGTGGACGTATAAAGGTCATAATCTACTCCAACCCAGCCCGACCTACGCTAACTTAATCTAACGAAATGTAAGCTAATCTTGCATAATAAGATCCAACCCAATCAAACATAACCAAATATGTTGTTTTAATCATTTAAAAATGTGTTGCGTGCGAAGCATCTTGAATGAGATTAGATTGTAGCCTGGCTCTTTATAGATTGTAGCCTGGCTCTCGATAGATTGTAGCGTGGCTCTAGATAGATTGCTTGTATCTCCACCACCTCCATTCACCCCCCAACACCTCCACCTCCTCCACTCACCACCACCTCCATCTTCATACTCTTTCCTATCAAACAAAATTATTTCTCGCTCCGTAAATTTAATCAGACTTTGCGCACAGCCGAAATAGGTTTTAGACCCAATTTTAAATTCTAATTTCCACCTGGAGGGGGGGGGAATGAAGAAGGGGTTTCATTGAGTGATTGGTAGCTTCATATTGTAATACATTTGCAAGCACCGGTCGATGCAATGCAAGGAGCTCTGGACCTCTACAATTAGACATTGAGCTGAAAAAAATATTATACAGTATTTTAATTCACATGGCGTCATCTAGCATCATTTGGCGTCACCTCTGCTTCACCTGACTTCCACTCATGATAGTCCAGTACAAAGTAGTCATGTCACTAGTAGTCCCCTTCATCATTGCATTCTGTATATAAGTGTAGGGTCAATTAGCTTCCAGGTGGAATACTTTGGGGATAATTGTGTTGGTGGTGAAGTGGTGGCCTGGGAGGGGAGGAGGGCTAATTGGCTGTTATTTGCATATAAAGTGGTGATATTAGGTGCACGATGACCAGGTCAGACCAGGTCTTCGTTGAAACATGTTCGAGTCAGGTCTTGGCACTTCAGGTGCAGGTCGGGTGAGGTGCCGGGATAAATTATAATAATTATAATTTATTATTATAATTTATCCTGTCACCTCTGCACCTCATTAATATGTTTTAGATCCAAATAAATTAAGTTTATAGGACAGTGCAATATATATATATATATATATATATATATATATATATATACATATATATATATATATATATATATATATATATATATATATATATATATGCATTCATGCAAATTCCACAACTGCGTTGCATAGCCTTATTCTGGCGTGGTAAGGCGGTAAGGTCAAGTCCTGCACACAGGCATTTCGCACATAGCTCGCTTTCTGCTTGTTATAACTGTACATATTGTTAGGCTAGGATAGGTAAGTTTGGATTAGGTTAAGTTATGCTGACTTAGGTTATAAGGTTTGATAGGTTTTAAATTCCGATGGCAAACCCACTGTAATTGTAATTGATATGTAATTGTTCTGACAGGCGTTCAGGACACGGGTCCTTCCTTGCTTGTTAAGAGCCAATGTTGTCGAAGGTCGTGTAGAGTCGTGTATGGGTAGTACTGTTTTCACGTGTATCTCCAATTCAAGTTTCATTCGTGTGATGGTAGTCTTTGTTCGTTGGCGGCGGCATGTAGGCCTATGATTATATTTCTGTATTTCGTGCTCAGTTAAAAATATGTCCTATTTTCAACGGAGCTGAGCGGCCCGTTTAAAATGCGACGGAGTAGTACATTTTTTTTTTATCTTTATTTAAGGAAACACAATATAAATCAAATATACGTAAGTTTTACAAGGCAATTATACAAATTAAAGCACCGTGGGATTGGCGTTTTCTGTGCATCGGCTTCTGGGGCACTGGCCTTGGAAATGAGGTAGTTACGCTAGTCCCGGTTCGTGTAGTAGTCCTGGTAGTCCTTGGACGCACTGTTTACATATTTTCGTTAAAAACAAGTTATTTATTTAACGCTACATTTCATCGTTATCACGCAGTTATTAGCGCTGTCGGTTCACAACCGACTGGTTTTTGGGTTCGATTCCCGGTCAGGCAGAGAAGTCGTAGTACATTTATGTACGCCGAAGGCTGTAGCAGGTACCTAGAAATTACGAATCTATTATGGGTTGCTTCCTGGGAAAGGTCAGTTGTTGCCTTGGGGGGATGGGGGGGGACCTCGGTAAGTTCAACAGACTTTGAGGCCACAACAATTAAGCCACCCAAGAGGTGGCACGGGCATGAATAGCCCGTAAAGGTGAAGAGATTGATTGATTGATGAAGATTAAGCCACCCAAAAGGTGGCACGGGCATGAATAGCCCGTAAGTGGTGGCCTTTTGAGCCATTACCAGTATCAATAGAGCATACTGGAGATCTGTGGAGGTGCGACTGCACCCTGCGTGACGGGAGATGTCTCCCGCGAGGTGAAGAGCTGTTGTTGTTATAGATTCAGCTACTCGGAACAAGTTCCAAGTAGCACGGGCTATGGTGAGCCCGTAACTTACCTGGCACAGGAGCTGGGCAAGAAGCACGGGCTATGGTTAGCCTCGTGGACAGGAGATGTCTCCCGTGAGGTGAAGAGCATTTTCCACAAGCTTTATACCCCCCCCCCTCGCGTCTTTATCCTTAACCTGAAATTGTTTGCTGGGCATTACTCTTCACGCCACTTGTTTTACCCAGATTTTATCCTTTACCCCATTTTCCCCCCAGCTTTATCCTTCATCTTAATTTTTTTCTTAGCCCTAATTGTATTTTTCTTCAGCTTCTCGACATCTGCGAGTCTCCGGAGGTTTTATTTCCAATTTCGTGTTCATTTGAGGCGTCGGGGAGTGATCCCACTTAGTGGATGGGGAAAACCTAATGTTGTGTCTTACACTCTCATGGTACAGCTCGTCCTATCGAGCCTGCACAACGTCAATAAGCTGATGTACTAAACTGGCCGAACCTAACCTAACCGAGGACCCACAAATTAAAAACCGGGACATCATGTCAATTTTACAATTTCTAGTACATCTTACTTTAATGTTGGGGATTTTTTCCTCCAGATACGATGTGTTATGCGGGAGGACAGGCAGCCAGGGGTTATACTCCATAATGTGGGGTGACAGCCTTCACCTTACCCTTCCAACCACAACACTCCCACCCTCCATCCTTGTTTTTGTTCCTCCACACGACTCCTCCCTCCCTCTACACTCCCCTCCCCTCCTTCCCCAACTCTTTGTTCCACCCCCCTCCACACAACTCCTGCCCCCCCCCCCACCCCACTACACTTCTCTACCCACCTCCTTCTCCTTCGTACCCGAATCGCCTATCTCCCTCTCTCACCTCTCTTAACCCTTGAGCTCTCCACTTCAGCCTTCATGAAGCAAACTGGTGGGCAGCAAGAAACTGCAAGGGGGGGGAGGAGAATAGCCAGTCACAACAGTGATGAAAGAGAAAAGTACATCTTTTAACACCCATGTTGCTGCTGCCGCCTCCAGGATTTCAGATATTGCCGATAATCCTAAAAGTTTTATTTTGATGGAAGTTTGGAACAAGAGTGATCCGGTTCCAAAACAAGTTGGCGATCATTTTTGAGAATTTGGAAAGTTTCTTTTATTTGTTTTCCCATTACGGTTGGTCAGAATTGTTCCATTTAAGGTATGGGTCACCTAATTTAATGAGATAATTAAAGTTTAGGGTACTTGGCGCTACGTAGGCTGACATTACACAGACCACACTGGAACATGCAATATAATACCTTGAACTGTGTTGCACTGTTGATTAGTTCGCTTTGCATATATATTACATTACAGAGGCATTTATAATACCCAAATTTGCAATTGCAGTACTTTTCCAGTACTGACTGGAAAGTACAAAGCAATATTGATACGCATTTTACCATCGTGTGATAATTTACACAAATTTTGTAACAAACTACAATAAGATAAATTTCGGTAAGAAAGAACCAGGTTTAGCCCGTTGATTACCTGTAGCCTAACCACAACTTTTCAATTATTCCATGCCTCCAGCTAATTGTCTTCCCGGCTTTTGATAATTACTTACTTCTAATTAATCCTGCTTTCAAGAACTTGCAAGAATGTATTTCCATTCTGCGGCCAGGTTATGGATCAGCCTTGGACTAGACTATTACTGTTGTTTCCAATATGATCTTTATTTTGTATATTATTTAATAAAGAACAAAAAATCACCAGTCTCTAGAATTGGGTTCACATTCAGTAGTCTAACTTGATTAAGGGTCAACATTACTGACCAAATAAGCTTCAAAACACTAGATAGATATTGCCCGAAATGTTAGAATAATGGATCATTCATATTTCACATTCAAATTGCCTTAGGCTTCTCATGACATCTAGCCCTCAACAATCAACCAGTTTTGATGGCATCTGGCCCTCTACGGACAATCTGTGATATCTGCCAATATAATTAATCATTCCTAATGAGGACCACACGCCGGAGCTAATGAGAATTAACACAGCGGTCTACTCCTGACTACCACTTTTATGCAGTGAATCACTGAGAAGTGGCGGCTGGATTAATGTTAGTAAGATTATACTTAAAAGCCTTTAAAAGATATTAGGCTTGTTGACGTGAAAATGAGATTAGTCTTGAAGCCTTAACGCAGTTTCTATTTGGTTTTAACACGTTAAACTTCACGTAAGAGATGGGAATTGAAGCCTCGATACAATTAGACTTGAAACCTTGATACAGATTAGACTTTAAGCCTTCACGCAGAATAACTTAATGACGCCACCGCACCACGAGACCACAACACAGCCAAGTACATACACTTAAGTATCCTTCCTCTTCCTTGTCACAACACCGTCCATAACAGAATCTTCCCCCTTCGCATTAATTTCCCATTCTCTTTATTCTCCTCCCTTTCTCCTTTTTCACCTTATCCTCCTCCTCCTCGCCCCTTTCCTGTTTTTGTTCCCAGTACTCCCTTGTTTCTCTGTAGTGCCTTCTCAACCGTGATATCATGTATAATTTGCGGTGTTGAATTCTGATCTGCTAGGCTTGGCGGGGGATCAGACGGCCCACCAGTATGGGTGGGGTTGGAGGCGACCGAGTTAGGGGTTTGAGAAAGGGTTGGATGAGAATGGAAGGGACCGAGGGAGAGACTTAGCGATACAATGGGATCGAATTCGTGTCTCTGAATTCCACAGACACACGCACACCAATTCACCGACGACGAGCCTAAAAAAAAAAGTGTCACAGCCAGAACTTCATCTGAACTCGTATGGCGCCTGGAAGGCACCTTGCTGATACCCACGATCCAAGTTTTACACGATACCCGCTCGTATTCACAGTAGCTTGAAATATCAATAGGAAAATGTTGGAGCGATGGAAGGTAGGGAATGTGAGGTAAAGTAATTGGGCACATAAAGGTGGCAATGAAATTGGTTCCAGTCTAGAAACAAAATCTATGTCTATGGGTAGGAGACCTTACCCCTCCCATGCATAGGCATCCAACATGGGTGGATTTTCAGTTTAGTGTAAGGGTGTAAGGAAACATACCTAAACATCTCGCCCATTGTTTGGAATGGAACTCGGTCATGCGTATCTCGGTGCTAATTACGGGGTTTCTTGCATGTATTTTTAGACCAATATTTCTTATTACTGGCCGCTATTGGCAACCAAGTCACGCTTCCGGGGGTAAGGAACGAGTACGGTTTTATTTTCTTCAGTTGATGTGTGTTGGAATGCGAGGCAGAGCCTTGCCTCAGGCTATGCCGACTCCGACTCTGTCCAAGTTAGGCTAGTCCACGCTACGGCCACAACCCGTCCTCGTCGCATTTTGTCGTATAAATCCCCTTAAGTTCAAGTACGTTTATTGAGACAATCAAATACATCTTAAAGAGATAGAGTGGCTTATGCTATTTCTACCGCCTTAATCCCTTAAAACCAAAAATTGATGCACTAAAAATCATTGCGGCTCGCCAAGTTAATGTGATTTCCCGTTTTTCTATTCGTGGGTCTTCGGTTTTTATTTTGGGAAAGCTTAGTATTTTATTTCTGCAACTTTTCTTCAGGCCAGGCTCGTTAAAGCTGCTCCTCCCCCCCCCTCCCCTTCCCCCAAGACGCAGTCATAATTTTGTACGAATTGTGCATTAAAAGTAAGCTTGTTCTCATATATATAAATTAATATTATTAGATATTAAAAGTTGTATGGATAGTTAGGCGTAGGTTAGGTGTTTAGGGTCTGTTGGCGATAATTTTTTGTATTTGTAGTACGTGGGTGAAGCATTTACCGCGTTGTGGTTCGAACAAAATTTGTCATTGAAGTACTTGTTCGGGAAGTGTTCGAACAAAATCAGTTGTGAATCGTGTGAGGAAGGAACGAGAACGTTTTTATTGTAAACCGTTTTTCATTCATAAACAGGGGGTTTGGCGGGTGCGTGGAATCACTTTTGGGTCTTTGGAGGACGGGGTGTGTACGTGGGTGAAGCACTTACAGATTGGCGATTCGGACAAAGCTCGTCACCGAAGTACTGTTCGAACGTCATCAATTGTGAGTCGTGTGTAAACCGTTTGTCATTCATAAACAGGGGAGGGGGGTTGTCAGCTGGATTAATGCACATTAGTCCCTTGATAGTTGTTTAATGACCTTCAATATAGTCCCCTCTCAATGGGACCCCATCACCCCTTCTATGTATTACGTTATCCTGTTTTCCCTCCCCCTTCTCTTTCCTTTCCCAATACACTTTTATCTTTTATTTCCCCTCTTTACCTACCTCTCTCTCCTGACCTGGTTATCGGAAGCCATTAGTGGGACATGTTAGAGGCCTCCCCTGGGAGCTTTATCGACCCGGGTCCTTACTAGGTCACCCGGTACTGGTCCGGGTCCTCGCTAGGCCACCCGGTAGTGGTCCGGGTCCTCACTAGGTTACCAGTTACCGGCCTAACCGGTTAAGATGTATTGATATCGAGGGGTTCCTTCCAATTGGTGATTTATAGACAACTGCCGCGCTCGCAAAATTAGTGTCGTTTCTCTGAGGCTACGTTTAGTCTCTGGACGGTGGCTTTGGCTAGCAGCGTCCCGATATAGTTCGTGAGGAATGACGCCTTGAAAATGACGAGGCTCGTTTAGCGATGAGTGAATGGCTCGTTGAATATAAAGATTATATTTACAATATAATCGTACAATATAAAGGCTCGTACAATATAAAGATTATATTTACATCAATTTACAAGGGAAAATACTACATCTATATATATACAAGAATTATATTTCATATAATTCTCAGTAAACCAATTTTTCATATCACCGAGCATGAGCCGTAAACCCCAAACGGTTTATACTTGATCCCGCCTCGCAAGAACTTCAACATCTTGTCTTAATAAAAGTTTTCGATGAAAACTGAAGATGAAAATGATATGGGAGATGAAAGCCTTTGAGGAGTGATGGGCAGGGGTGGGAGGGGGGGGGGTGGTAGGGTCATTGTAAGGTCAGAGTAGGACCGGAATGTGTTGACGCGGGTAGGGGGGGGAAGGGGGGGGGTGGTGACTGGCCTAGTCTATACATTGATTCCTGGCTTGAAGGGGTGAGGGTGAGAGCCACGGGACAGGCAGACCCGCTTCGTTGTCGGGAGGGACAACGTTGGTGGTGTTTTGTTTATAAACAATGAAAATATGGCAAGGATCACACCTTTATTTATTAATGAGTGGTTGACAAATGGAATGCATTAGGAAGTGATGTGGTGGAGGCTGACTCCATACACAGTTTCAAGTGTAGATATGATAGAGCCCAGTAGGCTCAGGAACCTGTACACCTGTTGATTGACGGTTTGAGAGGCGGGACCCAAGAGCTAAAGCTCAACCCCCGCAAGCACAACTAGGTGAGTACCTGCTGGGGCCGTTTGCAAAGGAGTTAGTATGCAGGCGATGAATCACAATAACCTGGCTAAAGTAAGTTGACCAGACCACACACTAGAAGGTGAAGGGACGACAACGTTTCGGTCCGTCCTGGACCATTCTCAAGTCTATGGAGTTAGTAGGTGGGTGTTGACCTTGAAACAAGTATAGAGCTGGGCGGCGGGTGGTGACCGTGAAATGAGTAGGTGTGCCTCTACCTACTCCGGCGCTCGGCAAACCCCTTTTGTGTGTGAGTTGGATGTTGTTGTTGTTATAGATTCTACTCGGGACAAGTTCCAAGTAGCACGGGCTTTGGTGAGCCCGTAGCTTACCTGGCACAGGAGCGGGGCAAGTAGCACGGGCTATGGTGAGCCCGTAGTGGACTTACCTGGCACAGGAGCGGTGCGTTGTTGGATGAAGGTAGCGCCCTTCATCCAACCTCGTGGCCTTGAGGATGACAGCAGAGTCTGGCGTCAGAAAGCCTCGTCCAGAGAATTGTTCTTTACCGTAACGTTAAGTTTAACGAAGTTGACCATGGGTGGATCTTTCAGTGCTTCCTTACAGTCTTACAGTCTCTAATTAGTCTTATATTGTGGTGTTATGCGTACTTCCCAGCCAGGTATTTTCAGCCGTGCTCTGAACGGAGAAATTCCTGAATTGGTATAGGGTTCAGTCCCTGAGCCCATTATGTGCCTCTGTAACCCTTTCCACTACCGCCCACAAGATGGGTATGGGGTGCATAATAAATGAACTAAACTAGCTGGTATAGCTTGGAATTCTCATTTAATTTACCTGTGTTTCAAAATTCCAATTTCAGCCGTGCGCAAATCCTAAGTCAAATGAGGCGTTTAACTGATTCATATCTGCAATGGAACACCTTGTTCGTCGATAGGGAGGTGGATTGCTTAACCACACGTGGCAGTGAGGTCATTGAGTTAGGTATGTAGGGGAAAAGATAGGAGATAAAGCGTAATATCCTTCAAGGATAAGTCTTATTGTTGTGTTGGAAGTTACAGCCTAGCTTCCCCTGATTCGAGTCTACCCTAGAATCGAGATTATAAGCTCTGTCGAACGTGATTGTAAGCTCTGTCGATTCTATTCTATTTATGACCCTAAGAGTTCTATAAATAAGTTTTTTGGGGCTCGATAAACCTTGTTATTACGGAATCAGAAAGATTATTCAGCGGTCTACCAATCGTGTAATACAAGTAACCTAATACAGTACTTCATTTTTGTGGTGAAACACTTTAATCATCTCGTTGTGTATGACAGGTAAATATTAACTTTCGTGGCTTTAATTAACACCGTCTCTTTTCTACAGTTTGATTCTTAAAATGTGATAAGTTTCGTGGCGGAAAGTTTATATAAACAAATGAAATTGTACAGTGAAATGCGAATTGAAAAATAACATTGGAAAAAAATAGTGTTTTGATTGGTGGGGAAGGATGTGTGCCTTGACAGTGATTGGCCAAGAAAACCAGTGACGTATTTGCCAGTCATTGGCCTGGCGGGGGGAGGTGACGTGATGTGCGGTGGTGTTCCGCGCCTGTGATTGGCCCGGAGGACGAGCAACGATGGAGTGACATCAGCACGTGAGAGGAAGTGACCATGACGTAGACGGTACCTAGTCATGCTCAAGGTCCAGGAGCTGGTAAGTGTTCTCTCTCTCTCTCTCTCTCTCTCTCTCCCTCTCCCTGGCTCTGTCTCTCTCTCTCTCATCTCCCTGGTCTGTCTCTCTCTCTCTCTCTCTCTCTCTCTCTCTCTCTCTCTCTCTCTCTCTCTCTCCCTGGCTCTGTCTCTCTCTCTCTCAAATAATATAATTTGACGTGAGTTCACATGATTGTTTCAAGCGTAGGTTACACACATGGTATGAGATTGGGTAAATGGAAAATAGGAACTGTCTTATATGGGACAATGGACTTGCAGTTCCCTTAGTTCTAATTTTCCTATTGAGAAGATAATGATAGGTTAACCTAGCAATTTTCCTAAAGAAATTATATGCCCAAGTCCTCCTATATCACCCTCCTCCCCCCCCAAAAAAAAAAAAATTATCTATAAAAAATGAGTAAGTTTCATTATTATCGTACAATCGATTTTTGCTAAATGTGGTTTAAGTCAAAGATGCACATATGTATTAAAATGTATTAAAGCTGCAGGCACAAACCATACAACAGT
>WNGS01001312.1:6736591-6753451 GCA_020271785.1 Procambarus virginalis | reverse complement strand
AAAGTAAAGCAGGTTAATTCACACACTGACGCTCACCTTCAACCTTTGACAGGTTCTAACACCTACTGCGGACCTCTGTACACACTCTCCAGTCTCTCTGCCCCTCTCTGTCTCTCTTCTGAACTATAGTACTGTGTTGTGGATTTATGCTACATCTACGTTATATTGTTTAATTTGTTTATGTTCTTGTTTAATCATGGTTTTAATGGCTAGTTTGTCTATATTTTGCCATGCGAGTCAATACTGGCAGTGTCCTCGCTTCGCATAGGCCTACTGGCCTATATGAGGAAAGCACTACATGAAATCAGTTGTTTACATTCATCAACTCGTTATTCACACCTTATACACATGAAATCTTCAGAATTCATCCCTCATACACAACAGAAATTCCCATGCAAATAAACCTCACAAACTGGGTACATATATATAGTAGGGATAGTTTATATATAATATATATAAATATAGCTTCGATAGCCGATATATTAATAGCTAGATAGATAGGCGGAGAGAGCCGGAATAGGCCGGATAATGAAATATAACCACCATGCTTTAGTCTGTGTTTCACCCGAGGCGTGGATAGCCTAGCTTTCATATGCAAATGTGGATATTGTACTCAGACGAGGGACGGATGCAGGCATGGACAGACAGATGAAGGGATAGTTAGATGCAAGAAGGCAAATACAGACAGAAGAAACGGAAAGAAATGAACATATACAGTGTTTGATTGAGTGTGTGTGGGTTTTGTTATGTATTTAAATACTTTCTTGTTTGTTATTGTGTGTGTGTGTCATACGTTTGCGCTTCTATCTCCTCCTTTGCTGCCTTTGTATCTCCGTGTCTTATCATCTGTTTCCGCCTGTCTTTAAAACCTCCCTCTTTTCCTGTCTCCCGTCCTGTGGGCGAAAACATTGAACCGAACGAATTGCCAATAATCATTAGTTTTAATGGAAAATAAATTCCCTTTTCCATCACTGTGAAGTTTTATGAACGCTAAAACCTGATGACGTGTTAGTTACCTGACGCAGACGTGCCTGGTTTTACTTCCCATTAAACCCATGCTTGATTAAAAGCGTGTCCTCGTTGGGGGTAACCGAAGCTTCTCGTTTGGTTGCCCAGAACCTTTGGTTGGGCTAACCAAAGATTCTCCTTTGGCTACCTACAGCTTCTCCTTGAGCTAGTGAAAGCTTCCAAGTTCCAGGAAAAGGTAATGAGGCTTTTGCTGATTCCAGCGAGCCAAACTGATGTGTGATTCTTGATTATAGGTAGTGTCGATTCTCAATGTCAGAGACGCTTATTGAAAAGAACTTCAATGGTATCAGGTGATGGTCCAGATTCTTTGGATTTTTGGATTTTAGATTTATGATTGCAGATTATAGGGAAAACTATGCGGTTATATGCGTATTGGGAGGGGGGAGGCTGTTATTCCAGTGCTACAAAAGTACTATGATTAAAGCGTTCGAGAAGGACTGTTATTCCAGTGTCCCAGAGAGATTGTGATTCCAGTGCTCCACTGGAGAACGTGATTCCAGATTCTATGAGCACATGCGCTTCGAGGAATCCAAAACAAAATAATATGTACAATTCCAAAAACCAGGATTAGTTCTTATTTAAAATCAATGAAACCGCATCTGGACATTTTATCCGCCCCCAAGTCTGATTCCCACGCTCTGTTTTCGCCCCAAATGTATAAACAGCGATAACGATAACATCAGTTGCAATTCTCAATGTAATTCCCGTTTGATTCCCTGAATCACACCTGCTCTAGCTCTCATACAGCTCTCTAATAAACTTGTTCAGAGCCTGTCAGGACCTTTCATCAGTGGCATTTGATGTCGAAGATGTAACCCCTTGTATAGCTTGACTGAACCTTATTGCCTCTGGTCTGTGGGCTGAAATTAATTGTATTATCTGGCCTGGTTGTTGTTTTTTTAGGTTCAGCTCCTCTGAACAAACGTTCCAAGCAGCACGGGCTATGGTGAGCCCGTGGTGGACTTACCTGGTCTGAGGTTAGTTGAACTCGTCTGTAGTCTGAGAGAGAGACAGATAGAGAGAGAGGGTGTTATAGGGAGAGAGAGAAACATTGTTTCCATATTTACAAGCCTGTTTTTCTTTGTTGTATTTTGATTATCGGTCTGCCTCATTATATTAGTTTTGCTTTTTTGTGTTTATTGAGACGAGACGAGATTGGTGCATTGTTTCCTTTATTCCTCCTCCTCCACTTCTCCCTCCTCCCACACAACACCAAGAGCCTCGATATATGTATTCAATTGTGACACTTAAAGGAGAATCGATATTCTTGGAATCGCACCTCGCCGCCATTCCTGTGTGGTGAATGAGACTGGTCCTTAAGCCTGTTACCCGCTGGCTGACTTTGTTCCCTGCTGGCTTATTGTCTTTCTGTTGGCTTGTTTGCCCGCCTGCTTTCTGACTTGAATGCCAGGTTTATTTCCCAGCTAGCCAGCACAGCACAGCACAGCACAAGCACCAGGAGCCACCGCCCGCTCGCTGGCAACAGCGGGCAGATCGGGTTGCCTCACGGAGGCTACTGATGTGTTGCCGTTTTTCTATCCTCTTCCCACGCTCTTCGGATTCCATTGGCGGGTCACCAGGTCTCTCGGAACTCCTCTATGGAGGTCTGTATGATCTCAAACTGTTTCATTGAGTTTTAAATGCACCTCCAAGCTTCTACGTGAAGTTCTTCATGCACCCAGGCTATTCCATTGAGCTCGAAGTATTCTCAGGCTGCTTCACCAGGTTATAAATGCACTCATGCTGCTCCAGTAATGTTTAAACTTATCCAGAACTGCACTATTGGATTCTAAAAGCGCATAAACTTTTCCAGTGGGTTCAAACTACGTCGAAATTTGCATCAGTAGGTTTTTATGGCAGCCAAATTCCTCGACTGGTTTCTACAGATTTGATCCAGTAAATTGAAATGTATTTCAGGCATATCCAGACCTGTTCCAGCAAATAATAAATGGTTAGTTTGATCCACAGGTGTGTGGCCTTGTTGATCCACAGGTGTGGCCATGTTTATAACGGGTGGCATCAATGTTGATAAAACAGTAAAACATGTACGCGTGAGTTAATTAAATTGAGGCTTCAATTTTCATTTTATCTTTTTTTTTTAATTTATGGACTCGTTGGATTCTGTGTCTTGGCTCATCAGTGTCGCGTTTCACCCTCCAAATAACCTTCCTGATTTGATTCAGTTTGTGTGTGTGTGCGTGTGTGTGTCTCACCTAATTGTGCTTGCGGGGGTTGAGCTTTGGCTCTTTCGTTGAAAGTCGTATCATACACAAGACAGGTCGCCAACGGTTGTTATTGTTTAAGATTCAGCTACTCGGGACAAAAGTTCCAAGTAGCACGGGCTATGGTGAGCTCGTAGGGATATAAAAATCTACCTAACCTTGACCATTCTATCCTAATCTAAAACAGCAATCAAGCCTAATCTTGCTCATTGTATCCTAATATAAAACATCAACCAAGCCTAACCTTGTCCATCCTATCCTAACCTATTCCAACCGATCTTAATACAGCCTAACTTAAGCTAACATGACGGCCAAACCACATGTCAGAAAATGAAGAAATGGCGACGTTTCGGTCCGTCTGTATCATTATTGATAAGGAGTCCAGGACGGACTGAAACGTCATCGTTTCTTCATTTTCTGATGTGTGGTTTAGATATCATATCTTTAGCCACGTTATTGTGACTCGTCGTCTACCTAAGCTAATGCTTCCTAGCCTAACGATATATACGGGTTTGACAAATCAGAAAACGAGGTTTTTTCGAATTATCTTATAAACTATTGAACCATAACCCAGTCACTGTGTGTGACAACGTAACTACATTTGACCACACCCTAGTCACCGTACGGAACAACAGCAGCTACGTGTTTGGTCCCTGAAACCAAGTTTTGTACTTTTGTTTACTAAATCCTGCACTGTTTATCACAGCGAGGCGTTTCCGGATAGATGAGATTATTTTATTATGGGAACAAGTAGCGGGAAGGTGGTGTGTGTTATCTGTGTAGCTTCCTGTTTTGGTGTCGACTGTGATAACACAAGAGTCTGTGTAGCCTCCTGTGTTGGAGTTTCAACTAGAACTAAAAAAGTTTTAGAAATTTTATCGTACTTGCGCCCTATGCTAGAGCGAGGGTCTGAGTTCAGACATAGGCTATAATATATCTTAAATCATTAATTTAATTATTTATTCAATTATTTATAGTTGTTAACACATTAATTTAATTATTAATTTAATGATTAATAGTTGCTAAAGCATTAATATAATTATGAATTCAATTATTAATAATTCTATAAACATCAATTCTTAATTAATTGCTAATAGTTGTTAAAGCATAATTGAATTATCTGCATTTGAATTAGGAGTTCAAGGAATTATAGACAACAATTAGCTGCTCTATTGTGATTCCTGGGCTGGAGTTATGGTTGCTATGGTTACTAGAGAGCGTTTTTAATGGTTGCCTTGGCTACTGGACCACGTTTTAATGATTGCCATGGCTACTAGAGCACGTTTTAATGGTTGCCATGGCTACTAGAGCACGTTTTTAATGGTTGCCATGGCTACTAGAGCACGTTTTAATGGTTGCCATGGCTACTAGAAAACGTTTTAATGGTTGTCATGGCTACTAGAGCACGTTTTTAATGGTTGACTTGGCTGTTATGTGATATTATAATGGTTGACATGGTTTCTATATAATGGGTTACCATGTGATGTTATAATTGTTATCATGGTTGCTCTATGATGTCATAATAGTTACCATGGTTGCTATGTGACGTTGTAATGGCTTGCTATATGTTATAATGGCTGACATGTTGTTATATGATGTTATAATGATTGTCATGGTACCAAGAGCAGGTTTATAATGCTGTTACCTTAACACAGATGCTTTGACTCCCAACGTCCGCGCACTGGTCGGCTCTCCCAAGCGTCTCCCGCGTCCCAGAACTTCACGACACGCCCGCCAAGGTCAGTAGCCAATCACCGTTGATCTTTCAAACACCTTTAAGATCAGTAACCAATCACCGTTCATGTACAAGCTTTTTTTTTATGGCTGGTAGCCAATTACCGTCCATGTTACACCTTCCTTTATGGACGGTAGCCATTCATCGTTCATCTTATATCCATCTTTAAGGTCAGTAGCCAGTCATAATCCACATTTTGATTTTAAAGGCTAATAGCAGTATCCATCCGTTTTATCTTTAAGTTTTGATTTTGATCAGAATTAGTCTATGATTCTTTATATGTGATCGTTGGTCTGTACTCACCGAGTTGTGCTTGCGGGGGTTGAGCTTTGGCTCATTGGTCCCGCCTCTCAACAGTTAATCAACTGGATATGAATCTATGATTCTTGAACTATGACCACTGGTCTGAGATCCCAGATCTGTGGTTCATGTCTTTCCATCTACGCTTCACTCGTTTTCAATAAGCCTTGACTTCTGTCATTGTATTCTTCTTTGGCTTTGCCCTTTCATTCGAGAAGCGGAACCAAAGAGCCGGAGCTCAATACCCTCTCGTAAGCAGAATTGGGTGATTATATGTTTTTAAGTGGGGATTAACAAAGCTTTATAGATAAACTCAGTATGGATAAGACTCTAAATGTACCGGTTTCTAGTTATGTTCTTACTTTAGCATAATTTTCATTCTTTATCTTTCCACTAACCCCTCACCTCGTCTCCCCTCACCTTCGCCTTATGCCTTATATTGACTCCTTTACCCTCTTCTTCGGGGCACCGCTCCAGTGCCAGGTAAGTCCACTACGGGCTCACCATAGCCCGTGCTACTTGCCCCGCTCCTGTGCCAGGTAAGTCCACTACGGGCTCACCATAGCCCGTGCTACTTGCCCCGCTCCTGTGCCAGGTAAGCTACGGGCTCACCATAGCCCGTGCTACTTGGAATTAGTTCCGAGTAGCTGAATCTATAACAACAAAAACCACCCCATCTTTCCTTTACGGGTTATTCATGCCCGTGCCACCTATTGGGTGACTTAATCTTCATCCCTCTACCCTGTTACAAGTTGATACGGGTCGTAGATGGACCGGAATGTCCTCACTTTCACTTGAGATGTGTGGGTTGGGTTACTTATATATTTAAATTGGTTATGTACATTATATGTATAGAAATCATGGATATTCTCACACTATATTCTGTGTTGCTTCAGGTAAGTGTGGAAGGAGCAGCCTTGTCGTGTGGTCGCCGGCCACCATGACAGTCAAGGTAGGTGTAACATAGAGTTCATGACAGGAAACTGCTAGTCAAAGTAATTAAATGACAGGTTGTCAAACTTAAAAGTTCTACCGTCATCTCCTTGTGGTGTTGCCCGGGGCAGGCTGACGGCGGGAGAATTACACACTTCACACACACAATATTACAGCTGTACTACAGTTGTAATATTTGATAATACCGGTGCGTACACGTCCCCACGGGAGGTGGACGACCCGGTCCAGCACCTACGGGTTCCAGACAAGAGCTCGTCACAGTCCCCTTTCACCTGAGGCCGGCTTCCTTCAAGCCCAAGCAGAAGAGTGATAATTATTTATTAATTATATTATCATTATTATAATAATAAGTGTTGTATTATTATCCGGACGACTGTGGCCGTCCGGGTAATTTGGTTTCGGACTATAAGACGTAACGTCCTCTAGCAAGGCACGTGCGCGGGAGAGACATCTCCCGTCACGCAGGGTGCAGTTGCACCTCCACAGCTCTCCAGTATCAGCTATTGATACTGGTAATGGCTCAAAACGGCCACCACTTACGGGCTATTCATGCCCGTGCCACCTTTTGGGTGGCTTAATCTTCATCAATCAATCAATCAGCAAGGCACGACAGTATGCATCTCTAACATTAGGATCTTGTAGCACAGTAGCCTACGTCTCTGCTCGCAACCGAGGGACCTCGATTGAAATCATATTTGAAATATTTGGAATCTCGTGAATTACAGTTTGGGAACTAATTGACCATTCAATTTTTGTTCTTTTCAATTCGACTATCAGGAAATATTTTTAATATTTTTTGGGCCGAAATCTAATACGTTGCTTTAATTTGAAAATATGGTGGATACCTTTTACAAGCCGCTGGCTTCTTGTCCAAGTCGAGTCCAGTACAGATGGTGGCCCTCTGATAAATTCGGGTAAATTTGGGTAATTATGGAAAGTATCGTATAGTTGTAACATATATAATAGTTTGGCATAGCATTGCTGGCTTGGGATTAAACGTTTTCTTTATTTAAGCTTACAACGCTTGAAGAACTGTCAAAGAAAATGAAAATTGATGGGTGACCAGTATATTCTAAAGAAGCCATGCAGTCTCTTAAATCTGCATAAAAAAAATAATTATTTAACTGTTAAATATGTTCTTGCATTTTCTATAATAGTAATGCTTTTGAATTATGTCTAAACATTATTTGAAGTACATACTTTAATTCATAATTTTAAGAACCGCGAATTATTTTATAAAGTATGTTAGGCCTCGTCTGACAGGTTGACAGCCTAGTCGTGCCTCGTCTGATGAGTTGTCAGTGCTGTCAGTCAAGTTTCAGTGGAAAAGGAGACGTCCACCCATAATGTTACCTATTATGAACGCAGCTCGGCCAAGAAGATGTTAGTTGCTCGTATTCTCTATGGTGGGAGTTATTTTACCATCTTCTTGAGGTTATCTTGAGATGATTTCGGGGCTTTAGTGTCCCCGCGGCCCGGTCCTCGACCAGGCCTCCACCCCCAGGAAGCAGCCCGTGACAGCTGACTAATATCCAGGTACCTATTTACTGCTAGGTAACAGGGGCATAGGGTGAAAGAAACTCTGCCCATTGTTTCTCGCCGGCGCCCGGGATCGAACCCGGGACCACAGAATCACAAGTCCAGCGTGCTGTCCGCTCGGCCGACCGGGTTAAACACCATCCCGGGTGTTTAAATTGTTTCCGAAGAGTTGAGGTATTGGTGTAAACTCATATATGGTTTACCATACGTTTTTCCATAATTGGGGCAGATAGCCTGTTAGGCTTATCGAGGTCCCCCCCCCCAATAGGCCAGTTACTGCATCTCCCCTCCCCCAGGATGCAACAGTTGCCTAACGCTTGGTAACGATTTGCTGTTAGGTGATCAGGTGAACAGAAACGTGCTCAATCGTCTCGGTCCCGCTTGGGGAAACCAACTCCTAGACCACTATGCTACGGGACCCATATGTAGTACGTTTCCCATCTTTCCTTCCCTCCACTATCTTTTTACCCTTAATTTTCCATACCCTTCTATCCCTTTTCTTCATCCCCTCTCCCATTAACTCCCTTTCAACTCCCTCTTCTCTTCTTTTAGTCCCCCTCGAAGTATTCTTTCTCCCCCCTTTATTCCTTATCTCTCATTTCACCCTTCTTTTTTCCCCTCTCCTTTTTCCTTTTCTTTACCCCTCCAACACCACCTCCTCCCCCTTCACTTTATCCTTACTATAAACCTCTCCTATTTTTTCACTTCTTCTTTTCTTTCTGTTTTCCTTTCTTACCATCCCCACTTCTTTAGCTCACCCATCCCCCACAGCTCTCTCCCTTTCCCCTTCCTCCCCCCATAACTCCTTCTTTTTTTTCTATCTTTCCCCCACTTTTTTCTTTATTTATCTATCTCCTTCTTATTTTTACACTTATTCCTTTTCCCATCTCCCCCCTCTCGCCTTTCCACACTCTTTTTTTCCTACATTTTTCACTCTTTTCTTTTCTTTTTCTACTCTTCTTCTTGCTCAGCCATTCCCTCATTCCCTCCTTCAATCCCTTACACTATAGCACTTTCCCTCCTTGACTACTTCTCCTCCTCACGGTCTTCCTATCCCTTCCCTCCTTTCTTCATCCTCCATTTCCCCTATTCTATACACCTCTCACCCTCACTATCCTACTTTCTCTTCTCTACCTTTCTCCTCCCTCCCCGTCTATTCTTCTTTCTCCCCTTTCTTCCTCCATTTCCTCCTTCCCTATATACCATTTACCTTCTCTGTTCTACCTTCGTCATTGTTCCCCTTCCTTCCCCAATCCCTTATTCTTTTCTCCCTTGCACGATACTCCTTTATCCAGTCTTCCATCCTCGCTGTCCCCCCTTTACTCCTCAGCCCTCATTTCTTTTTTTTTCCCTTTTTATATATTTTTTTAAAAAAAAAAACCCCCACCCCCCTCTCCCTTTTTTCTTACTTAACCACTCAGCTCTCCACCCCCCCTCCCAGACTATCTTCAACCATCCCTATTCTTTTCCTTCTGTTACACTTTTTTCATTCTTTTCTTTACACCCTTTTTTCTCTACCTTTTTACTCTTTTCATTTATTCCCTTCCCTTTTCTACTCTTTTTCTAATCTACTCCTTATCTCCACCTTTCATTCCCCTATCCTCTTCTTTCTTTTTATCTTTTTCATTCTCTATCCTCTATAATTGTCAACCTTACTTACTCCCCACCTCTCTTCTCCTATCTTCTATTCCCCTTCATCTTTATACCGTTCCCCCTTTTTATCTTCATTTTTATTTTCCGCTACTCCTTCCCCCTCTTCCACTCACTTCTCTATTTTTTTACCCCTTCTCCTTCGATTCTCCTAACCCCCCACCCCCATCTCCTTCCTGAGGCCAATTCGTCAAATATAACGTAATGACTAATTAATAAAAAATCCTCGAATATAAACTGTTACTGATGTACGCTCTTGTTTATAGCTAGGAATGAATTAGGGTCGGTTAGGTGTCTGGGTCTCTTGGTGATAATTTATTTGATTTGGGGAAGTGGATGAAGCGTAAAAAGGGGCTTTTCGCAAATAGAGGAGGCAAACAGTGTCAAAAGAGTCCGAAACAGTTGTGAGGTGTGTGTATGAAGTGTTTTTTATTCATAAACATGGGATTTGTGGCTGGATTAACAAACATTTGGTCATGTGTTTTATGAGGACGGGCTGGTATTTTATTCCATTCTCAGGCTATGCTTATCAATTTTAAGTACTGTGTACTCAAAATCTGCATTTTCTCACAAATTAAGATTATATATTAGAAATTGTGTTAGTAGGTTAGCCTAAATTAGGTTAGGCTCGATGGTATGTTCTGTTGGCAAGTGTTTGTAGTACGTAGGTGAGGCATTTTTTTTGAGATATATACAAGAGTTGGTACCTTCTTGACAGCCACTAGTACGCGTAGTGTTTCGGGGCAGGTCCCTGGAATACGATCCCCGCCGCGAAGAATCGTTTTTTCATCCAAGGACAAATTTTACTGTTGCGTTAAACAGAGGCTACAGTTAGGAATGCGCCCAGTAATTCCTCCACGGCCAGGATACGAAACCCATGACATAGCGCTAGCGTAACGCCAGGCGAGGTCTTACCAATACAACACGGAGACTGTTTTAGAAGTGGAATGATCCGAACAAAGAGGGAACAAACATCCCACTGTTCAAATAATATTCGAAAACACCCATCAGTTCTGAATCATGTGTACAGTGTTTTTAATTTATAGACAGGGAGAGGTGAGGACGAGCCTCTGCGTTAAAGTGTATTTAATAAATGTTCATAAAAACTGGCTCCTGAACTCTAAAATAAAATAAAAAAACTATAAAATATTAAAATACGAAAAAAAAAACAGAGATCGAAAGCATCCACTAGCAAAAGCCCAGACGCGGACTGAACGAGGGAGCTGGTCCTGTGATACTTATATTTACTTATATTTTCTTCCAGTTGGGTGCAAGAGAGAGGCTTGAAGATCTGTCCACGAAAAGCACCAGTTAGGAGTCGCTCTTGTAGGGACATCGGTCTGGGAGCTGGTGGCCCCCTCGTATGTGCGGCGGGGGCACTTCTGAGGGTCTCCGGGTCTCTGTTTCCCTTCACGCGTTATCCTTCTTGGTCCTTTTTTCTCGAGCTTAGCTGGCCTTTTACCGCGTTTCCTTTTCGCCAGCTCTTGGCGTTCGCTATGGTATGCTTGCATTCTCCAGTACCTTGTTGTCGGGTTACCACAGGGCCTCGTTCCCCTTTTGGGTGGCTAGGCTATTTTCCTGTTTGGATCACGTTTGGCCTGGTCTTCGCAGGTCCTTTCATCTGGTGGGGGGGGGGTTGGCTGGGTCGGTCTTGGGCGGGGGGGTTCTGCGGATGTGGGGATTTGTCGGTTGGCTATTGATCTAGTTTTTTTTTTTTTTTTCGTATTTTAATATTTTGTTTTTTATTTTATTTTAGAGGTTCAGGAGCCAGTTTTTATGAACATTTATTAAATACACTTTAACGCAGAGGCTCGTCCTCACCTCTCCCTATCTATAAATTAAAAACACTGTACACATGATTCAGAACTGATGGTGTTCGAATATTATTTGAACAGTGATTTGTTTCTTTGTTCGAATTCTCCTCTTCTAAACAGTCTCCGTGGTGTAGTGGTAAGACACTCGCCTGGCGTTCCGCGAGCGCTATGTCATGGGTTCGTATCCTGGCCGGGGAGGATTTACTGGGCGCATTCCTTAACTGTAGCCTCTGTTTAACCCAACAGTAAAATGTGTACCGGATGAAAAAACGATTCTATCGCGCGGGGATCGTATTCCAGGGACCTGCCAACCTACGCGTACTAGTGGCTTTACAAGAATGTAACAACTCTTTATATAATCTCAAAAAAAAAATGCCTCACCTACGTACTAGCAACACTTGCCAACAGAACATACCATCTAGCCTAACCTAATTAGGCTAAACTATACACTAATTTCTAATTTAATCTTAATTTGTGAGAAAATGCAGATTTTGGTACACAGTACATTAATTGAAGATAAGCAGCCTGGAATGGAAATAAATACCAGCCCGTCCTCATAACACAGGCAAATGTTTGTTAATCCAGCCACAAATCCCAGTGTTTATGAATAAAAAACACTTCATACACACACCTCACAATGTGTTCGGACTCTGTTTGAACACTGTATGCTCTCTATGTTCGAAAAGCCCCTTTTTAAACGCTTCATCCACTTCCCGCAAATACAAATAATTTACCAGAACCAGAACACCTAACCTACCCTAATTTCCTAGCTATAAACAAGAGCGTACATCAGTAACAGTTTATATTCGAGGATTTTTTATTAATTAGTCTTACGTTATATTTGACGAATTGGCCTCTGTGGTTGGCGGCAGTAAAGCGTGGTGGCGGCCTAGATAACTCTGCAAAATATTGATAGGCCTTAGGCCCAACGGAAAATCCAAGCAAGAAGATAAAAGTAGCGTTGCAATCGTGGCTCGTTGATATGCCGAGGGCCGAGAGAGCGTGAGTGTTAGAGTCTGTTGTCTGGTCTCTGATTAGCCCTTGTTTCGTGTGTGTGTGTGTAGCTCTGTCTTGGGGCACTACGAGCAATTGCTGCGACGAAACAGGCAGTAACTGTCGGGCACTACAGCAGAGATGATGACAGTTGGTGACAGCGGGAGACAGAGCCAGGCGGGGACAGACAGACGGGACAGAGACAGACAGGGACAGCAGACGACGGGGACATGAACATAACAGCATTCCCACAAACTATCCAAGTTATCGCGAGACGAATCTTTATGCGTGTGTATTTACATATGTGCGCTGTTGTCTGCCTCTCAGGCCGGCGTTTGCCACTCAGGGCCGGCGTCTGCCACTCAGGGCGGCGTCTGCCTCTCGGGCCGGCGTCTGCCACTCAGGGCGGCGTCTGCCATCGGGGCCGGCGTCTGCCTCTCAGGACCGGCGTCCACGAGGCTCCAGACGCTAGATAACGCCACACACAATGTGACATAAGCCAGGAAATACAAGACACTAACGGACAATATATTACTCACTAACGAAACACACCCTTAGCGTACGAGATATTACGAAATGTTTCGTAATAAGCAATATAAATACTGCGACAATTCTTCTAAGATACGCGGCGAGAGACTTGTTGAGACTCGTGCGATGAGAAATATATCGAGAGAATTGCTCCGTTGAATTATTACGATTCGATATGTTTCGCGGTACAAGACATTCGAAATGTTAGGAGACGATCCCTTAGACTTTTGCGGTGTTAGTCACCGCGTTGTGGTCACCTAATTGTCTTGCAAGGGTTGAGCTTGGCTCTCGGCAAACCGACCTAAATATACAGGATTGGTGGGGAATGAATGAGAAAGGCAGTAGGGGGGGTCTATGTCGTGGAGGAACCAGGAGTGAACCAGTGTGTGTGTGTGGTTCCAAGCGTACCTGTAATGACCATAGTGACCCACAGGTGTTTACCTCCATCATGGGGACACATGTCTGGGTCATGATCCGTGGCTGGCCGTCCTTATTCTCCTCCTCCTTCTCCTGCCAATACTGTTGGTGATCTTCCTTAACGGTCTGACGAAGGCGCTTTGGCTTGCTGCCCACCACAACCAAACAAACACTGGGGGGTGGGGGTGTCGCTGGTGTGGTCACGTGACCCCTCTGGATGCTTCCCCTACGTTTCGGAACGTTTTCGAGACGTAAGGACGTTACCCTTACCGAAGACGTAAGGGCCGTCTCCTTGGGGAGGGGGTTAAGGCGTAAAGGATGTTAAAGGTTAAGCTCTGTTAACCTGGGTTGGGTAGTTTGGGTTAGGTTAGGTTAGGTAGGGTTTTTAAAAATCCGTGTCGAACCGTCTTGCGTTCGATGTGTCTTGGAGCGTGTCTGATGCGCCCTCGATGTTTCATCTGGAACTATAGCTCGTGCGTGGGGAGGCCGACCTCGCGTATGGACCTCAGGCATCAATAATGAAACTAACTGGAAATAGACACATCTGTTTGTTCATTGAGGTGCAATTTACTGGCTTGGTGCATCTTAGAGAGTGAAAATGATCGAATGACTGAGTGAACCCTGAAGACAATGTCCTGAGAGTGGAACGTATGTAGAACGCTGAAGACAATGCCTCTGGGTGTCCAACTAAAGCAGACGATGAGTACCGGTGCTTCTCTTCAGCTGGAGTAGGTACAGTTTGCATCGGTGATTTATTGGAAATACGAGAGAAAGATATTATTGAAGAGAAAGAGAAGAGAGAAGGGTATACCCTCAACAGGTTTTCACGTCTAACCTGTACCTGTAACCTTAACATTGGCTCTGGCCATGTTCATGCGGTAAAGTGATCAAAAAAAGTCCACTACGGGCTCACCATAGACCGTGCTACTTGGAATCTTGTTCCAGGTAGCGAATCTTTAACAAACAACAGGTAAGTGATCATGATTCTCATGGTTTATGTTGAGTGAATATCCACAATTTTTAATCATTTAATTTGGTATTGTTCCATAATTTTGGAACTATGCCCCTTGGGCTGGACGGTTAGGCGACGGTCTCTATTTATGCAGGTGGCGTTCAATCCCCCGATCGTCCAAGTGATTGGGCATCGTTCCCTTTCCCCAACCTCCGTCAATCCATAAATCTCTTCTGGCCGTTAAAGTGTTATATGGCTGTCTAATGGCTTGGCGCTTTCCCCCTGATAATTCCCTCTCGTCCATAATTTTTTAAGAGATTGAGCGATAAAGTTTTCTAAAATCAAACTACTGGGACATCATATGACGCATCTCTTCTCTGCTCTCTCTCTCTCTCTCTCTCTCACTCTTCATCTCATCCTCCTCTCTCTCTCTCTCCTCATCTTCTCTCTCTTCCTGAATCCAGACTGCTGCAAATTCCAAAAATATTTTCTCAAGAAGTTCAGAAGACCATGACACCCTCTCGCCCGAACTCGACTCCTTCGAGTTGTATAGTGAAGGATGGACCGTTGGAGGACGAGCTGTGAGCCTTGAGGGTTGTGTGAGAGGGTGGGCCGATAGGAGTTGATTGATCGTTGGGAGTCGAGTGGCGAGGATGAGGATATGCGAGTCGTGAGTGGGTGGATTGTGGATGGAGACGTGTTGGTGAATCAAAGAACGGGTTGTGATAATTAGTGATGAATGCTGCATGTGTGTTAGTGAATTTGGAATATTGATCGGCTGGTTGGTGGCTGAGGGTAGGCTGCTGGTGGGTGACTTGGGGTGAGAAAAATATAATGGGAAAATAAAAGATAGATTGGTCAACGCAATTTTAAATGCTGAAGTTTCGTAACTTTCTGATCACCGTACTCCCTGAGGGGGAGAGTTAAGTTGCCAGAGACCTTTATATCAAATGGGACAAGTTTGGAATAGATTTTCCTGGACAAGTTAAAGGACTGAACATTAGGGATGAGTGGAGATAGATGTAAGCTCCACCCCCATCATCTCCACAGTGTAATCTACACCCCCAGCATCTCCCACAGTGTACTACACCCAGCATCTCCCACAGTGTATACTACACCCAGCATCTCCCACCAGTGTATCTACACCCCCCCCCATCATCTCCCACAAGTGTATCTACACCCCCATTCCCACAGTTGACACACTCTCTCCACAGTGTATCTACACCCCAGCATCATGCAGTGTACTAACTCAGATCCGAGTCTAACTACACCACCAGCATCTCCCACAGTGTTCTACACCCAGCATCTCCCACAGTGTACTACACCCCAGTCATCTCCCACAGTGTAATCTACACCCCACATCTCCCACAGTGTAATCTACACCCCCAGCCTCTCCCACAGTGTATCTACACCCCATCATCTCCCACAGTGTATCTACACCCCATGCATCTCCCACAGTGTATCTACACCCCCCGATCATCTCCCACAGTGTAAATCCCCCTACCACGCTCCCACCCCAGTCTCAATGTACTCCACAGCACTACAGTGTAACTACACCCCCGCATCTACAGTTACTACACCACATCCATGTTCCCGCTCCCATTATCTACACCCCGCATCTCACATACTACCCCCACATCCACGTGTATCTACACCCCCAGCATCTCCCACAGTGTACTACACCTCAGCATCTCCCACAGTGTATCTACACCCCATCATCTCCCACAGTGTATCTACACCCACGGTGTATACACAGAGGGGTGTGTGTTCACACTTTCTTTTCCGTCTGTTACTAGTAATGTTACTCTTTATTGTCCCTGTTTCCTCTACTTCCCCCTGGACTCCTCCTCCTCCTCCTTACCACAAGCGGCTCTATTAAAGGCATTACTGAAGGCTGAGGTCAATAATGCTGCGTGTGTTGTATTAGCCTCCCACAGCAGAGGGGAGGAGAATATTGCCATCGGATCTGTGGTGTATCGTGAGTGGTTGTGTCGGGTCCAGTTTTATAGGTCCGGGCTTGCGTCTACAACGTATAATCTCCCTCCTCGTCTCTTGGTTCTGTATGCCTGTCTGTTTTTTAACCCATTTTAATGTTTTTAGTTGACAGGTATAGACATGACATAGAAGGGTCTGAACCATGACAGGATCTATATATAGGTGCACTTCTGTATCTGTCAGTCATTTATACCAGTCACTGTCTATTTGTCGTCAGTTTATACCAGTCATGTCATATCTATCAGTTTTTCTACCAGTACCATGTATATATATGTCAATATTTGTACCTGCATCAATAATGTCAAATCTTTATATCATTCAGTCATACACCCGTCAATTTAATTGCCTACACCCTCTTTTATAAACATCGAACAACTTTCTCATCTCCTACTGTGTTGCACTCATTTGGCACACCGACCACATTTAATTGTGTTTGAACTAATTCTATAGTTTCGTTTTGTGAATAATCTCTGTTACGTTTTTGATCTTTAATTTTCAAACATGAAATGTTTTCTTCACACCGCTGTATCAGCCTTTCTTCATACATGATCTCGTCCAATCATGAACTCATCGCGCCAATCCTTACCAGCAGCTGCTTAATTAGCCATACCCTTTCCCAAGAAGTTTATCCGTCTGATAGGGTATGATGTCACACGCCCTTTTCAATTATCAGCTTTTTACTTCTCGTGCGCTTTGATAATTGCCAGATTGGATTTCTTAGACACTGACTTG
>WNGS01001312.1:6694472-6710418 GCA_020271785.1 Procambarus virginalis | reverse complement strand
AAAATGCTGTGTCGGACAACCCTGTGTCGCCGTGTATTATACATCCGGGTGTATTATGTATCCCCGTGTCCCGTGTATTATACATCCGGGTGTATTATATATCCCCGTGTCCCGTGTATTATACACCCGGGTGTATTATATATCCCTGTGTCCCGTGTATTATACATACAGGACACACACATCCGTGTGTGTCCTGTTTTATACTTAACCTCTCTCTCTCTCTCTGTCCACACACACACACACACACACACACACACACACACACACACACACACACACACACACACACACACCACACACACACACACACACACATACACACCTACCCCCCCCCACCCCCCATCCCCTCAATAATCACTGTCTTCATCTCTGTAAACATCTCCATAATGTTATTAAATATCGTGTTTTTCTCCTGTTCGCTCGACGTCACTACAAATTACCCCTCCAGCACCCCCTCCCCTCTAACCCCCTCCCCCATACTCCCACCCCAAAATTATGATTAAGGTTTGGGGTAAGTTTTGCTGGTAATATCACAAGTCAAAAATAATAACTGTGGAATTCAAACTGCGAACCAAAATGGTTCCTCCAATTTTCGGGCAGGCTCTATTGGCGAGACTGTAACACCTGTGGCTGTATTTGAACACCTGTGGCTGTATTTGAACACCTGTAGCTGCATTTAACACCTGTGGCTGTATTTGAACACCTGTGGATGTATATAAACACCTGTCGCTTAAACTATGGTTGTATTTAACATCAAAATCTGTATTCAATCACCTGTATCTGTATTTAAACACTTACATACAACCACAACCCCTGTGGCTGTATTTAAACACCTGTCGTTGCATTTCAACACCAGCGGCTGTATAAAATACCTAAAACCCGACCTGATTCATATATCATTGGTAATAATAATATGCTGGTGAGGCTAAGTTCGTGCTGGCCTCAGGTCTGGCTAACTGATAACGAAATACACAAGTATATATAAACCCATTCCGAATTGACTGGCTTTGTCTGTTCTATTTTAAATAAGTATTTTGTATGGGGAAACTATGTCTCCCCCTGGCTCCTCTACCTTCCAGTGAGACGAGGTTTAATTTATTTCGTCTTTCCTTGTAACTCATTACTGGTCTAGCCTAGTGGCATACCTCTAGACTTTCTCCAACTTAATTTTGCTTCATCTGGCGAAAAAATGTACTCCTTTAGCTGCATATTTCATAACTGGTCTGGCATATGTTGTATCAATAATTCTAAATTATTCCTAATTCAGATATATAAAGACAGATCGTTTGTTGGCCAAAATATCATATGCGTTTCGTGATATCCGTTTGATATAGGCTTCGGGAGAGAGAGACTGGAGTGTGTGATATCCTCTGCCAGGCACCTGTGTTGATCAGACCTCGTTACCAACACTCAGCTTCTTCGTTGTGTACTTATTTGAGGTAAGGCAATTATCAGGAGAAAGCACTAAGCCATGCCGACTATATAGTACTTGGAAGGATAGGATTTAGGATAGGGAAGAAGATAGGAATAGTTAAACTCTTGGGAAAGGTTCTGACAGCGATATATATATATATATATATATTATATATATATATATATATATATATATATATATTATATATATATATATATATATATATATATATATATATAGGGATGTGTTGGCATGTATGTATGTATTTACGTATGTATATATATATATGTATGCATGTATATTTGGATATGTATCGGTGATTATATATGCACTTTCTGAATAGCTGTTATTACTAGTCAATTCAATTGGCACCTAATATCGTGTCAGCATAGTGCGAGCGAAGCAAAACTCACCTTTAAATACAACTGCAATAGAGCATTAAACAACAACTGAAGTGCGAGAAAGAATTCAAACTTTCTTGTGGCCGTCGTGAAGCAGAAACTTTAATTGAACGAAACCAAACAAAAGAGCAAAATGCGTCCCTTGGCGCAGTATTGTTGATGGTATTGTTTCCTGAGCCTCGCTCGGACTTTCGGGATACCAAACACGGACTGTTCCTGAGCATCAGCCGGGACTTGTAAAATACCTCTGGATCCCGTTATCTTGATTTGGCAAAACGTTCATAGTAAGGAGAGCAGTTCCTGAGCGTCAGCTGGAGATTCTCTCCTCTCTCTCCTCTCTCCTCTCTCTCTCTCTCTCTCTCTCTCTCTTCTATCTCTCTCTCTCACACACACACACACCATTGTCAGACAAATCCTGGAGTATGCAGCTCCAGCCTGGAGTTCATACCTAGTTAAACACAAGACAAAGTTAGAGAATATTTAGCGGTATGCCACCAGACTAGTCCCAGAACTGAGAGGTATGAGCTACGAGGAAAGGCTAAGGGAGCTAAACCTCACGTCCCTGGAGGACAGAAGAGTAGGGAAGACATGATAACCACCTATACAATTCTCAGGGGAATTGCCAGGGTGGACAAGGACAAACTCTTTCGCACGGGTGGGACACGAACAAGGGGACACAGGTAGAAACTTAATACCCAAATGAGCCACAGAGACATTAGAAAGAATTTCTGCATTGTCAGAGTAGTTAATAAATGGAATGCACTAGGAAGTGATGTGGTGGAGGCTGACTCCATACACAGTTTCAGATGTAGATATGATAGAGCCCAATAGACTCAAGAATATGTACACCAGGTGATTGACGGTTGAGAGGCGGGACCAAAGAGCCAAAGCCCAACCCCCGCAAGCACAACTTGGTAAGTACATCTAGGTGAGTACACACATGCACACACACACACACGGTTTCCCGCGCAGAAACTTATGAGCATTATCAATGTTTTAATTCATATCTTCTAGTCTGAAATGGGATAAGAAAATAATGTTTATCGCTTCTAGTGCTATTTCAGTTTTTTTTTTTATCTCAAAGCTATCAACTGTATTTCCCCTTATTCACTGTAACTATCCAATAGAATGATCACATTCCAGTTACTTCTTACAGCTATTTTGAATATTTCTTATACGAGAACAGAACATTGTGATGTTACATTTTACCATCTCAAAACCATCTTGTAGGTCAAAATATCACCTAATACCTGCCCTTGAGTCATCAGTCCAACTCGACGGGGGTTGAGTATATGTTTAGCGTAGTTGGTCCTAATATTTTTCCATTTTCTTACTACCATCGCCATTTTTAATGGATAACTAACTCTTTTTCTTTGTAGCATATTTTTTTTTTTTTTAATAAACATAAATTATGAGAAGATGAGCTCATGAAAATATCAGGCCACGGTGTATCCCACAACAGAAAGGAGGCGGTGCTTATCCTTGTTCGCGTTCTCCTTCAGAAACCATTTCCGAAAAGCGATGACGCCATTAACTTTTTAAGTAGTTGATGCGAAGATTGCTATTGGATGACCGCCAATGGCCTCGCTTAGCTTCCGGTGAGCTGATTGGCTGAGAGAATTCTGTTAGCTGAAAACAGAGAGAGAGAGAGAGGAGAGTGTGTGTGTGTGTGTGTGTGTGTGTGTGTGTGTGTGTGTGTGTGTGTATTTACCATTTGGGCTTACAAAATCGAGTTGTTACTCTTGGACGCCGCCTTTGTAGCCGTCGATTGTCTTACGTACTGACTCCAAACTTTTATTTTTTTCTATCATATCTACGATATATTTATTTTTCTTACACACAGATTTCCAGTCTGTAGCCAACAACAGCTGTCTAACTCCGAAATATATGTGTACTGCTAAGTAAACAGAAGCTCAGGTGAATGAAACTCCCCATTTTTTCAACTTCGTCCGGAAATCGAACCTGGTTTGGCCGATCTGAGGATTACCATCTTTACTGGCCTAGACGGGGACAGGAAGCCCTGAGGGCTGCATATTCTATTATTGGTCTAATATACTTCGTGTATAGTTATTTGAGGGATTATTGATTTCAAGAACATGGCCTAAGGATCCTTCAGAATATTATATGCGACGTATGTTAGACCAATTTTAAAGTATGCAGCTCCACTATAATCTCATACCTGGCAAATAAATAAAAATAAGAAGGACTAAAGGTATTTAACATTGCAGGTACCAGAGCTGTGAAAGATTAGCTGTGAGGATTGCCTTAGCGAACTAAAATAGGGACAATGGTAGAAGAACAAAGGTGACATGATCACAACTACAAGATACCGAGGGAAAAGACATAATGGAAAGAGACAGCCTTTTGCGTCTATACAGTTCACCGAGAAGCGGGTTATACACCCCTCGGTGGTGTATCCTTTAGGCCACTCCCTCACTTATTCCTGAACACAGCCACCCTGAACAGTCATCGATTCTTTCCCTATTAAATGGGCCCGTGAACTTTTCCTGGACTACAATTTAACCGATTCTCTGGCGGAACCATATGCTTCAGCTATAATGGTGAGCTACTTAAACTACTCTAATAGTGAGCCAATTAAATTACTCTAATAGCTCCATCATGTGCCTCTTCACTACTAACTGCAGCATTTTATTTCACACCAGTTGCCGTGTTAAGGCAGGGACTGTCAAATTACACCGGCGTTTCGCACTCGGCCCGTTTTCTAATTGCTGAAAGTAAATATTATTATAATATTAGCTTAGATTGGATTAGTTAAGCTAGTTTAGGGTAAGTTAAAGTAGGTTAGGTTAGGGTGCGTTAGGTTAAGTTAGACTGGGTTAAGTTAACCAGATTAATTTAGATCGGATTAAGTTTTGCTGGGTTAGGTTAAGTTAGCCTCGATTAGATTAGGCTGGGTTATCTTGTCTTGAAGTTATCGTGATATGATTTCTGGGCTTAGCATCCCCGCGGCCCGGTCCTCGACCAGGCCTACATTTTTGTTACACACCCCCAGGAAGCAGCCCCTAGCAGCTGTCTAACTCCCAGATACCCATTTATTGCTAGGTGAACTGGAGCATCAGGGTGAAAGAAACTATTCCCATTTGTTTTCCGCTTCTACCGGGGATCGAACCCGGAACCTAAGACTACAAATCCCGAGCGCTGTCCACTCAGCTTTCAGGTACCCTTTAAACTAGGGGGCTGAGTTAAACTAGGTAACATCACTCGAATTTAGTTAGGTTAATTTTTATGTAACAAAACCTCCATTAATGTAAGCTGTTGTTGACTTAATTAATATATGAATTACTATATATAATAAGACGTAGGCCTTATAATTTATTTGGATTACATAATTTTAATTGCAATTTGTAATGCAAAATACCAGAAAAAGTTATTAGGATCTATTTACCATTTTTAGTGTCAAAATCCTCATGTCGTCGCGTTGCTAAATGTCTGGACGTTATTGGGTTAGTCTAGTCAAGATCTGAAGTTTAGTTTGATGGCAAGTAATTGGATGGGTGGCCAGCGGTCTTATATATATATATATAAAAAGCCTCGTGTTTGGCAAGTGGGACAAAGAGAAGTCGGTTAATGCTTCGAGCTCCCATCCAGGGTAGAGCCCGTTCTTGTTTTTACAATGATGTCATTGTTTGGGAGGCTATCATTGGGGTACCCCAAAGACACGTCTCCCGTAAAACACATGAGTCGCCTTTCTGTTGCGGGAGTATTATGCTGGAACAGAGAGATAATTATCACAGACGGAGTTATGAGGGGGGAAAGCGCCAAGCAATTATCACAGAACATTACCCATATTTAACTAATTATTTCGGTAAAGCACTTAAGGCCGCACGACTAGATAGTCTAATGAAGAAAAAAATATATACACATACCCGGTATATAAAATGGTTAGTGTTACAAGGATTTAAACTCGTTTTCTCTCATTTAGTGAGGCATTGAGGTACGTTTTCTATGGCGGCGCCGGGGACGCAAGGGGCCGCTCGCCTGTTTGTGATGGCGACGAGCAGAGCCACCTCGAGGCGCGATACGAAACTTTCGCGCGAGAGACGAATTTCGCGGTCATATTGATTCAGTCAACTTGGCTCCAGTCCACCACGAGTTCAGCGATGGAAGCGGGTGTGACGGACGGTACGTGAGTTTCCTTGACTTGTTTCACTCACAGTAACGAGACTCGGGGCTGATTGTCCGCTCTCTTGGGCCAAGGAGGCGGCGGAACGCGTCATGTCTCGACCTGCCTCCTCCAGAAGGCGCTGACGGAGTGTTTAACTGGGGTTTGGGAGGAGTTATATGCTCTTATTTGCTCGTGAAGACGGTGATGCTGGCTAGACACGCGTTCGTGCAACAGCTCGAGCAGGGATTTTGGCGAAACCATCCACGGACTTTTGTTGTTTTAATGGAATTTGTGGAAATCACGCAATGTCATGTTTTAGAGATTTTTAATACGTGTGCTTTTGTTGATTACTCGTATTGTTTGCGTGTTATTCGTGTACATAACATAACTTAAGTTTTTTTGTGTGATGAAAAAAGGTTCCATTGTATTGGCGGGATAAATATTTCAGATGTTTTGAATACGTGCTGATATTTCTTTGCAGGAATAAGGTTTGTAAATGATTGAAAAGGAGTTGTTGGTAGTTAAGGATGTGTTAATTAGAGTTGACGTAACGACTGAGTAGTAGTTGTCGTTATGGTTATTAATATATGGTTATTTATTTATGTCGTTATTATATCCCTCCAAAGGATACCTGATCAACCAGGCTGTGACTCATACGTCAGGCTGCGAGCAGCCGCGTCAAACAGCCTGGTTGATCGGTCCAGCAACCAGGAGGCCTGGTCGACGACCGGGCCGCGGGGACGCTAAGCCCCGGAAGCACCTCAAGGTAACCTTAAGGTATGGTGAGCGTCGTAGAGACGGCATAATTGCACAGGAATAGCAGAAGACTTTAGTGAATGGAAGCATTCAAAGCGATTTCAAGATGAATGCTGCCTGAGTAGAGTGAGCCAGAATGTGTATAGAATAGTGGGCCAGTGTGTGTATAAAATAGTGGGCCAGTGTGTGTGTGTGTGTGTACTCGCCTAGTTGTACTTACTTAGTTGTGCTTGCGGGGGTTGAGCTTTGGCTCTTTGGTCTCTCCTCTCAATTGTCAGACAACTGGTGTACAGATTCCTGAGCCTATTGGGCTCTATCAAATCCACATTTGAAACTGTGTATGGAGTCAGCCTCCACCACATCACTGCCTAATGCATTCCATTTAACTACTCTTTTGAAAACATTCTTTCTAATGTCTCTGTGGCTCATTTGGGTACTGAGTGTATATAGTAGGGTGAGTGTGTGATAGGATATATGACCATAAAACGATAGGAACACCGCAGACACACTGGTCCAGGCGACAGAGGCTTTGTTAACCCTCAGAAGTAAGCTAAGGACTCGTAACCCGTTCTTAGATAACTATCTCAAGATAACCATCTCAAGATAGGCTACGGTCGTCTAGGCGGCGGACGACCCTTATGACAGCATCCAGCAATTTTAACTGTGCAATTAAGAATGGTATTTTCCCACGTATTAATAAATATTATTATATTTTTTAATTTTCTTTATAGCGAGACTAGGATAGTTTAGGGGATTTGTTTTGTGTTGTGTAGAAGTTCAATTCGAACACAGGAAGAGATCAAAAAGCTGTTCATTTAACATACGTATGTAATCATTTGCATGTCAAGTTCAACTTAAGTATGTTTATTGAGACAAGAAAGAAATACATCTCAAAGGGATAGAGTAGCTTAGGCTATTTCTACCCCCCCCCTCCCCCCGATTTGCATGTCCAGCTCATCATCACAATTTGTCCTCATAAACAATGGGCAAATGCTCGTTGATTCAGCCGCCAAGTGCCCAATTTATCAATGTAACTTATTATAAGTTATCAAAACATTGTTTCGTTGAAACACAATTACAAAAAAGTCATGTATCTATCAGAAAATATTGAGAGGTTTTATGCAACGGGTTCGAACCCCGAGCCCCCTGTGCCTGGAGAATCCTAGGCCAGGATTCTTCAACCAATAACGTGTCCTCTTACGAAACCTTTCTTCTTGCAAAATCTTTCTTCGACCATAATGGCCATGGCAGTTTGCATTTATCTAACAGTTTATGAGTTCCGAAGCCCCCATGAGGTTGTGTTTGACAATAATAACCTTTGTAACCTAAGGTTGTGAAGTTTCGAAGCTCGTAAACTTTAATAAATGTAAACTTAACTTCCGTAATCGAGGAAAGATGTACAGGTTTCGTAAGCAGACACGTAAATGAGAAATCGGCCGCCAGGGATGCAGGCGTGATCCCATAATATATATATCTTCTCATAATTTATCGTTAAAGTTCATATGATTTATATTTCATACAATTCATGTATCACAATTTCTAAATGATAAACTTTAGAGAACACACACACAGCTTTAAAACAAATCCCGCAACTTAAATAATTATACTTGTAAAAATAACAAAGTTTGAAATGAAAATCAAAAAACTTTAAACTTGAAGCAAGAAAACTCCCGCAACATTACAAATTGCATCTGCAAGGACCATGAAACACAAAAGCGTTAAAAAATCAAAAGAAACCTCAAAAAAAAATTTAGGTGGCATCATAACTTAAATTATAAAATAAAGAAAACAAAAAAAATATTTGAAATAATCAACATTTTCAGCAATTACTTCCCTAACGTTTTATAATTTAACAAATATCACAATACCATACGTAATAGATCCTCCGGTCCCTATTCCTCAATGAATACACTGAAATGTGTATACCGTTTGTGTATATATCGAAAATATATTTTAAGTTTTAACTATATTCAGCGTTAAAGTATACTTGCTGGTTGGTTAGTAAACTTTTTTAATAACCCACCTGGGAATGATAGGCTTTAAGCCCAACGTCAAACGAAACCGGCCTTAAAAACTAAGTAATATGTCAAGCCTGTCATCCTAAGTTCGTTGTTTCCTCAGAAGGGTAGGTCAGGTTTAAGGCGTAGGTCGGTGACTTCACAGCGGCCTGGCTGGGGTTAGTCTTGAGATACTCTCTTGAAACACGGAACTCAACGCGCACAGAGTAAAGTGGAAAATTGAATGAGTTTTATGCGGAGGACGTGTGTTTACTCAACTAATTGTGCTTGCGGGAGGTTTCAGCATCGGCTCTTTGGTCCTGCCTCTCCACTGGTGTACAGGTTCCTGAGCCTATTGGGCCTTATCATATCTAGATTTAAAACTGTGTTTAGTGTGTGTGTGTGTGTGTGTGTGTGTGTGTTCTTACCTAATACAATGACTTCCGATCGCATTGTCATGCATGTTTTCAAAACTGCGGCTGGAGTTAGCTCCTAGTATTTCCTCGTCTGCGTGTCTAACTTCCATGAACAATAGCATAACCGCTAGTTTTACAATTTCTTAGCCTATCCATTTCATCGACACATTTGGTATTTTATATGTCTTCACCATGTCCCGTCTATTTGGAATTTCTTCCCATATTTTTAAGTTTAGCTCAATTAAATTCTTTCTGTTCTTTCGACATATTTTAAGGGGGGGTTGTAATGGATGGCAACAATGTGTAAATTGATCTTAGCAAAGCCATTGATTTGGCACCTCGCGTACGAAATATGGCACCTTTCGTATTTAAGTCAACGCATATAGCAGCAAAATAATATATTTAATCAATACAGCTAACTTAATGCAAGTTAGGCCTAACTCAAATATAGGCCTAATATATATATATAATGTAGAATAAAAGGGTTAGATTATGTAAGGGTTACGTTAGGCTTGGTTTTTTCTCACGTCAATTTTTCCGAGAGATATTTTGTCAATAGACTGCGGAGTGTGTGTTAATATGACCTGTGTTCCGATATTTTTATGTTATCATTTGTGAGTCTTCTAGTTTCTCTTGCTCCATATTACCTTACTCTAGCCCCTGATTTTTAACATTTTGTTTCGTTCTACCCCATTCCCTTCCTCATTCTCTTACCTCCTCCTTTTCCTCTCTTCCATCCTCCTCCTCCTTCTCCCTGCCTGAGCGTGACGCTGTTAATATACCAACTTTGGGCTCAAGACTCCTCGTTGCTGTCTTAAGTCTAGCCACCGCCTGGGGGGAAGGGGGTTATCTGGGGTACTGAGGTAAACACACAAGACATCCTTAATGACTTTCCACCCCTTTGACTTCCATCACCCCTCTGACTTCATAACCCTTTGTTCACCTCTTTGGCTGTCTAGCTCCCCCTTTGACTCTATCCCCCATTGTTAAACCCCCTCTTACCACCCCCAACCTTCCCTCCCCCCACCCTCGAATTCAAGCCAACTATTAAATCCTGAAATGTGTATGTCGACCTGCATGGGATTTAATTACGATGGGGATTTAGAGATTTAATGAGTGTATTGTTCTGAATGAGATGGGTATTTAGGGGCTTAATATGAGATTATTATGATTTAGATGCAGATTTAGAAGTTTATTATTATTATTTTTGAGTAAGATGTGTATTCAGGAATATATGTTTTTTTTATATAATGGTTGGTGGTGTTGAAATTGGCTAGATGATTGTTTAAATGGAATTGTAATAACTATTTTAAATAATATATATACATATATATATTATGTAAAATAGTATACATATATATATATATATATATATATATATATTATATATANTATACTGGTGGTCTTTAAACTCTTAATTCATATCAAGTTTGTAGCCTAACGCGAGGGGGTAGGGAAGATATCCCTAATAGGCTTTAGGTCCTAGGTAGCTCCATGTCTTGTTTTGGGTTATTGGTAGCACTGTTTTTCTTCCATCTTTATTATCTTTATCTTTCCCTTCCTCCCCCTTTCCCCTTCATGTCTCCCTTTCTCTTCCTCGCTTCCCTTCCGTTCCTTGTGTCCCCTAACCTCCTTTCCCATTGGGCTGCTGTACAGGGGAAACAAACTAAGTTATGCATTTAAATGGGTTACCTGGCACTGTTATTTTTCTATTTTATTGTTATTCGCGTTGTTATTATCACCATGGAGAGAACGAGATGTGAGATAAGAGATAGATGGGAGTAGATGCATGATAACAAATGAGAGATAAGAGAAGTAAGAGGCATCTGAATGCTACGGGGAAATTGACCTTTGGTTATTTTGACGTTTGACCCTACAAAGGGAAATTAATTGAAGACAAGAGAAAGGTCAACTCTGGTCATAGTAAGGTCAAAGGTCACTTGTAGTGGGCTACTGTTGTGTGGTCAGTTGGGCGCTTGAGGAGAAAAGAGACACTTGAGGGGCACCGTTGCGCTTGATTAGCTAAGAATATTACCCCCCTTGTCTCATTACATATTCCACCCACATATTCCCTCCCACAGTCCTTCACCTCCCACATGACTACCCTGACCAGAACATGCTGACCGCTGGCATCCATAGTGTGTGTGATCCGCGTGGATACAGCCATTGAGATATTGATGAACTTGTGACCAAGAGTTCGCATCCCCTCCACCTTTCCTGCTGGGCATAAACACGTCAGACTGCGAGAAGCAGCGTCTAACAGCCTGGTTGACCAGACCACCAACCAATCAACAATCAATAATGGCATCACTGATGACATCAATAATGGCATCACCGATGACATCAATAATGGCATCACCGATGACATCAATAATGGCATCACCGATGACATCAATAATGGCATCACCGATGACATCAATAATGGCATCACCGATGACATCAATAATGGCATCAATGCTGACATCACTAATGAAATCAATAATGGCACCAATGCTGACATCTGCGATGGCACAAATGATGATTTAATTGATGGCACCCATGATGTCATCAACACAAGAACCATATAGTCATCTCCACACACACATAGAATAAAAAGTATATTGATCTGCGAACAGTGTTGGCACCTTGCCACCCATCGATCACGACCTTTGACCTTAAACCGCGTTCCCTCGAAAATATTTGTGGACGCTGGACTGATGTTGTGGTGTGGGTCTGTGTTGGGGGGAAGAGGGGCATGCTGCTGGGGCTTCTACGGGTGAGTTGGGGGTGGTGGAGGAGGAATGGTGCCACAAGAGGGGGGGAGAGACTGGTGCCTCTAGGGGGTAAGGGAAGGACAAGCGGCACTAGAGGAAACTAGCTAAGTCTCCTCTAGTGCCTCTTCTCCAAGCTTGTCATTTAGGTCTTTTTTTCTCTCATTTTTTCACTCAAATTTTCATGACCAATTTTTGTCAAATCTGTTGGTGGTTTAATAGGTCATATTTTTAATTAAGTGACCAGCCCGTTAAAAAAACATGATGTATTCGTAAATATAATGTGCCGAAATATTGCCGTTTTCTATGCATCGGCCTCAAAGTTACGAGTTAATATTCGATAACGTTAAGCAAATGTTCCAAAACGCCGAGTTAAAATTCGAGAACACTGGGTCATTGTTCGAGAACACTGGGTCAGTGTTCTCGAACACTGGGTCAGTGTTCGAGAACACTGGGTCAATGTTCGAGAACACTGGGTCAATGTTCGAGAACACTCGGTCAATGTTCGAGAACACTCGGTCAATGTTCGAGAACACTAGGTTAATGTTCGAAAACGCTGAAATAATACGCGAGAACGCCGGGTTAAGAATATTCGAAAACGCTGACTAGCTGCTAGAGGACTGAGGTCAACGACCAGGATACGCCGTCCTGTGATATAAGGCGCCAGGGGGCGTACTCCGCTCCTCCGGTAGTTCCAGTATGGGTTTATGTGCCCACGTCAACAGAGGAGTCCACCAACTGCATTACCAGTATGGGTCTATGTGCCCACGTCAACAGAGGAGTCCACCAACTGCATTACCAGTATGGGTCTATGTGCCCACGTCAACAGAGGAGTCCACCAACTGCATTACCAGTATGGGTTTATGTGCCCACGTCAACAGAGGAGTCCACCAACTGCATTACCAGTATGGGTTTATATGCCCACGTCAACAGAGTCCGCTACCAACATTCAGCAGGATCCTCAAAATGTCTCAACTCTGACATATAGACTTGGCAAGGGCCCAGGAAGGTCCTTACATGGATTTAGCACTGCCTACAAGGGTCCAGTACTGACCAATGCCATATATACTACATTTACGTTGTAACACAGTAATAACGTATAAAAAAACTGAATAGATGCATTTTCGGTTGTGACATTCTCTTCATACACGCAAACTTCCTCCAGGATGTATCATGCAAAACTTTAAAATGAGAACGAACACTTCCTAAGCCTGTGTCAGAAAACACAGGCGAGAGAGTCTTAACTTTGGACCAGGAAGATTGAAACAACAATCTTCTTGGGCGTGAAGAACCGGCTGGTTATAATAACGTTCTGGAGACACTGATCTGGATAACTAAAGTTCCGATAAATGTATTATACCAGTTATTTATGAAATTTAGATTTTCTCTCTCTTCCCTCACAATGAAAACGCTGATGATAGGTTTTCTTCAGCTTTTCTCACTCACAGATTCGCATGGGAATTACTGTGCAAGCCGTGTGTTTTCCTATGAAAAAGTTCGCATATTCTACTCGAAAATCCGCATTTTCTACACTAAAATCCGCCTTTTCTACTCTAAAATCCACCTTTTCTACTCTAAAATCCGCCTTTTCTTCTAAAAATCCGCCTTTTCTACTCGAAAATCCGCCATTTCTACTCGAAAATTCGCCATTTCTACTCGAAAATCCACCTTTTCTACCCGAAAATCCGCCTTTTCTACTCTAAAATCCTCCTTTTCTTCTAAAAATCCGCCTTTCCTACTCAAAAAATCACCATTTCTACTCAAAAAATCCGCCTTTTTCTACTATTTCTACTCAATTCCCGAAACCTGGCCCAGATCTCCCCCTGGAGGTGTTCATGTTACCTCTAAACCTTGGCCTCAAGGCGTCATAACGGCCGGGAAGGAGAGGCTACAAATCAGCTGAATCAGGATTCTGAAGTATCCCCTTAAGAAATCTGATTCATCTTTAATCGACCATGGCGGCTTACTCTGCACTTATTAAACAGTTTACGGAGCTTGGAAACTTCACACTTAAGAGTATTATTGTTATAGACATCCTCGAAGCGCTTCGAAGCTCATAAATGAGAGAGAGAGAGAGAGGAGAGAGAGGAGAGAGAGAGTAGAGAGAGTGAGAGAGAGAGCAGAGAGAGAACATACACACGAAAAGTCGTTATATTGACAGGTTAATTACTCGAAAACAACAGACTCCTACAATAATTTACCATCGCCCCTCAAACGTCAAGCGGACAATCTGACAGATCACTCAAGGAGTCATATTTACCTTGAAAAAACACGAATACAACACAGATATACAAACACGCGGCCTTCTACACCACCAGAGACCACAGTGTCCTTAAGGCAGCCCTGCTGGCCAGCGACACCCCAGAGTTTCCCACCTCAATGCGTTTGTTTACAAATTACAAACCCGATGCTGCAGGTAAAACCGAAAGAGAACGCAAAGAGGTGTGACTATATGGGACCTTTCAAGGGCTTAAGGATACGATAAGGAACTAGTCGATAGCGGGGACAGGACAGGAACTGCGACAGGAGCTCAGGATAGGCATTGAGACAGATGGAAGGGTAATAAAAACCTGCGCCTATTCACTCGAATCACCAGAGGCCATTAGAATCCCTTACGAACTGGACTTGTAGGGCCAGCCAGCATATTTTGCGACACAGGTACGGTAAAGTACGGATCAACTGGTGTCTAACTGGTCCAGCCAAAGACCAGAGGAATGGTTGGCGCGATGTGAAAACTGTTGGTACCTTCTGACCCATGCTTCAATCTGGCAAAAACCAGATGGATGCTAGAAAAACGGTCTATTGCCAAACTTTCAGAAACTTTCCGAGATAGATTGGCTAAACTAATTTGGAAACTTTGTTCGAACTCATTTGTGAGAATTGAACTATACGACACCGTGGAGACCTCAGGGCCGGCGGTCGGTCCTGACAGTCAGGGGCCTTGCAGAGTCAGCCCGAACAAGGTCAAGGCCTGCAGTCAGATCCCTTGCATTCAGCCCTCACAGTCAGGGCCTGCAGTCAGACCCTAACAGATCAGGGCTTCGTTTAATAAAGGCCTGAACAGTCCCCCTCGGAGACAGCTCAGACGGACTTCGTCTTGATTGCATCTTGAGCGCCGGAGTGTCGAGACGAAGCAATAAATCGCCTTGAGGGGATGATTGAGAGTGAGAGAAGACGGATTTATGGTACTGTGGAGGGTGGGATTCCTTCAATACTATAATATATACACCTAGAAGATAATATAAACATTAGAACTGTCTCTCGGAATCCATTCTGATGTGTAATAATATGTGAATACTCGCTTGAAGTCAGATCGGCCATATAACACTATAATAACAAGCACTAATCTTCTGAGGCCGAGGGATAAAGAGAGTCAATATTACCTATGTTTATAATTTTGACTATGCACGTCACGTTTTTAACGGAGTAATGTGAATTCATAGAAAATGAGGATTGCGTTAAGGGGAATGGGAAGGGACAAGCCGGGATTAAAGAAAAAAGGGGCAACCAGTGCAACAACGTGTCCTATCAAGCGTCCTACAAGAACAGAAAACGAGGGACCAATTCTCCAACAACAAGACAAAAAATAATAAGGGACTCTGAAACAACTAACGAGGAGTTGTCTGAATGTTGAAGAGAACGTCCCGAGGTAACCCTCTACTCTTCACGGCCCACTATCACTCCCTCGACATTCCCATGCCCGCTCCTCTCCACGACCCCAGCCCCACCTTCACCCACTTTGCCTGTTCTGCTTTCCTACCCTTCGAACCCGTTTCTCGCCATCCAGTCAAGGTCTTCCTACCCTCTCCTTTCCCCTTCTTTGACGCCATTCCCCTCTCCCTCTCCGCCACATACGTTGGTTTACATAGATAATTAGTATATTATCTCCACCTGTCCTTGTTATCCGTTCTAGTATCAGTCAATTGTCCTTAATTCCACCTCTGTCCTCAATGTGTCAATGAATGGATCGGTAGCGTTATTAAACGCTAGCGACAGGGCACTAGCAGGAGTACAGGTCAGATAATGCTGAAGTGCACTTTGTGACATTTCCTCATATCATGGCGGCTTTATGTTTTAGACCGATTA
>WNGS01001312.1:6621443-6693236 GCA_020271785.1 Procambarus virginalis | reverse complement strand
ATATTAAAAATTATAATATATATATATATATATATATATATAATATATATATATATATATATATATATATATATATATATATATATATATATAATTTCTACCAAAGCCTAAAGCCTCATCCACTAGTAATTTCAGATTTACATCCACATTTTTTAAGATTAATCTTGATATACCATATTTACCGACGCATAAGACGCACCTTATTTAAAAGTATTTTACTTCATGCATTTATTGAAATGATTTTCAATTTATGTTGGAAAAAAATATTATTTTATTCATGTAAATTTAAAATATATTCCGTTGGCGGTGGACCATGAGCATGTGTCCCTGTACACCCGTAAAGGATTTTGATAAAAAACATCAAAATTGAGCTCCATCAAATCTTTGATAATAACTCACATGTTTATATTAATATCGAGTTTCTAGTCAGTTTTATTGCTGTTAATAATAGTGAGATGGAAGCAATAGGCAGTACAGACATATATCAGACACCGATAGGTGTACTCCCTCCCATCTCGGAGTGTATATACTAAGAGTTTACTTGCATTACTAAAGTATAGCTACTAGTTGAGCAGTAAGTTAGTACATAAAGCTAAATAATCCTATGGATGGTACGGGCTCACCATACGCCCGTGCTACGTGGAACTTCTTGTTCCAGGTAGCGAATCTTTAACAACAACATACTGCTTCCACTGCAACAACTACCAACACTAAAGGCATAACAACAACTGCAACCACAACCACTATAGTAACTGATATACAGTCACTATATCAATCCTGCAAGCACTGCTCTCCAATATATATATATAATATGTGTGGTACTGTTGAGGTTTCTATCCTGTGGTCTCTTTGAAGCGATAGTGATGTTTTTCTCCTCGGTCTTTCCGTAGGTCCATTGAGCCCTGTGAATGAAGCATTGCCAGACCTGCCTGACACAGCCTCCACCAACACAACCATCTCCCCCACAAGTGGAGTACTCAGAGCCTTCTTCAACATCTGTTTCACAACTGTGGTAGTACTTAGTAACAGCCCAAGCTGCTGTACACCTGTATCATATGTGTATTCATGTGTTGCTACTTTGTTGACAGTACTAGGGACAGCAAGTACGGGTAACGGTTAAGAATCTGTCTTTCTATGCTCGTTAAACGCCCAAAAAAGGTTTATGCCGTGAAAATCAAATAGAACCGAGGAAACGTTTTTGCAACACTGATGTTGAACGTCTATTTCATGAATGTAGTTTAATGCTTCACAAATCTTAACATTTTACAAAGGTCGTTTATCTATAAGAAGTTTACCTTGCTGAGAACGTTTATTCTTTGGCAAACATTGTGTAATAAGACAGGGTTAGGATAAGGATTTGGGATGGGAACGGGGGGAAAGGAATTGTAACGGTTTATATTTCAAAAGAACCGTGTGTGTGTGTGTGTGTGTGTGTGTGTGTGTGTGTGTGTGTGTGTGTGTGTGTGTGTGTGTGTGTGTGTGTGTGTGTTTGCGTGTGTGTGTTGGTTTGCGTGTGTGTGTGTGTGTTGTAACATCCACAGAATATACTACACTTATTGATGTGTGTAATTCCGCTGTTAAGTGCTGTTGTCTCCAATTACGGGATAGGAGATGTTATAGCATAACGCGGAATAATGTTGTATACTATGAAGTGTTGAAAGCTGTTTGTGGTGTGTGTGTGTGTGGTGTGTGGTGTGTGTGTGTGTGTGTGTGTGTGTGTGTGTGTGTGTGTACTCACCTAATTGTGCTTGCGGGGGTTGAGCTCTGGCTCTTTGATCCTCTCATCCGTCAATCAACTGTGTGTGGTGTGTGTGTGTGTGTTGTGTGTGTATGTGTATGTGGTGTGTGTGGTGTGTGTGTGTGTGGTGTGTGTGTGTGTGTGTGTGTGTGTGTGTGTGTTTTTACAACACACAAACAGGCCATAATCTCGAAAACATGCTAATATATGCACATTATCTGCCACCAAAACTTGTGCAAATTTTCAAACGACACACGTCAAACTTCAAGACTCCCTTGCGGTTGTGTGAGAACCTATCAAACTATAACATTATGAAGTTGTGAAGCTATAACATTGTTGCTGAAGTTATAATGGATTGAGAGTGGGAAGCTGGACCCGGTATTGAGGGTGGATATATTCCACTGTGGTTGACGTTGCGATAGCTAATAGGATTGTGTCCTACTCAATCCTCCAGTCTACTACTCCACCTCCTCGATCTTCCTATTCATAGCTCCTATTTACTAATGAAACCGAAGTTATCATAATGCATTGTGATTGCAAGAAATCATGAGGACAGAGAAATAGTGTAGAGCGGCGGGGGGGGGGGGCAATCCTTTCTTTCTTCGATTTGTCGTTGTTTTTCTCCAGTCCTCTAATTTATCCTTACCTCTTTCTCCGACCCTTCTCCTCTCATTCTTCCTTCCTCCCTCCCTTAATAGTTCCCTATTTCCCTCAATTCTTCTTACCTTCCTGCAGCATCTCATCTCCCTCGCCATCTCAAGCCCTTAATCCATCCCAGCCTCCGTCTCCTCGTGCTGTTATCTTCTTTCCAATACTCCTTCCCTTGTCTCCTTCCCTCACCTTGCCTCCATCCTTCTTCCTTCTCCACCTCGTACTCGGCACCTGGCAGCTCTCCAGCTGACGCTCGCGGCTCTCAATTGCAAGCGATTGAAATATAAAGGAAATGACGGCATAAAATACTGGGCTTCGCAATGATATATGGAAAAATGTAAAGCTAGATTTGCAACGACAGTTGCAATGTCACCAATCAAGATTTGCGACGACAGGCATAGTAGAACCATCTAAGATTTGCAATGACATTCAAAGCAAAAATTGCAAAAACAGACGCAATAGAACCTAGGTTATACGAAGACTGGTTTAAAAAATAACAACAATAGCAATGTACAGATAAGCCTCACCTTGTACGATTTTGTAGAGACATTATTGGAGGAATGATAGTGAGGTGTATATATATTAATAAAGTATAAATGAATATACATCCGTTTATCTGAAATACTCGAAAATACATGAAGGGATCATACTTGAATGAAACTCTTCACTAATGTTGACGAGGAATGTATATAATTGTATGTAGGACTACTGTTTCTCAAGCAAATCTAAATTATCTACTGATATTTATTCATTGTCTTCATTTAATATACCAAATATTCACACTTACATATGCGTACAGAAATGTCTCTCATCTTTAGCCTTCCTCACCACAAAAAAGAACATCTCAAGCCTATTGGCTTGAATTACCCTCAAAGAGTTCAATATACTACAGACCAGGCTCTAAATTCCCCTCTTCCTGGTGTAGATAGACATTATACCTCTGTACAACACTACAAAGGTTCCAGCATGGGTAGAGGTTTCAGGGGTGCATGCTTCCGTGTGCTGTCAGACATGAAGTGGACAGCCAAATTCCGGCGACTCGTTGGCAAATTGTTAAAACGGGCCTGGCGCTCTGCGTCACTCGGTTTAATATCAACACTACGCTGAGGAGAATCAGCAGCTGTGCTTACTGAAACAACACTGGGCTGAGGGTAGTCAGCAGTTGTTGCTGACTCAACTGTATACAAACGGTTGTCAGCAATTGGTACTGACTCAGCACTAGGCTAAGAGGAATCAGCAGCTGTTGCTGACTAAAAGAACATTAGACTGAGGGTAGTCAACAGTTGTTACTGATTCAACCAGGACCAGACTGAGAAGAAGTTATCAACTGTTGCTGTCTAAAAACCTCACATTTGCATGTATTTCGCTATGTGGCTTTGTTAAACCTTCAAAAAGACCTGTGTTGAAATTCTCCAGGTAATCAGCGATTCATCGGAGCCTATTGAAGCTCAGTGATTTCGTGATTTAGTCTACAGCGCAAAAGTTAATAAAAGCCTCCGTCCATGTTTTTCCCTGAGGGTCAAATCGCTTGCTCTTTCCACGTTGAAGCCGACTTGCTCTAAAATAGTATTTTTTTCGTTTCAATATCAATGTTTAAAATTGGTTGAATCTTTCCAATATATTTGTGTATTCGTAAATATTTCATACGCTCTTGGTACCATGTGAAAATAAAAGTTTTATTTTTAAAAGTAGTAAATATATTCACATAAATAAAATACAAAAATAACACTTTAATCAATTGAGTAAAGTCTACGCTGGTAACGCAATGCTTGTCCGAAACGTTACGAGTGCATCACCAAACACCTTAATGCCAAAGCGGCTCCGCAGGGATGTCCTGAGGTTCATTTAGACAACAGACAGGTTTCAGTCAGTAAAATGATGGCTGAAATCTGATCAGCCAGTCTCAAAGATCAGCCAGTCTCAAACTGGCTGATCAGATTTCACCATCATATTGCCAACCAGAGTTGCAGTCAATTGGAAAAAAAACATTAAGATTCAATAAGATTATAAAACATAATAGTTTCTTGTTGCCAATAGTTTATCACAAGTAATTGTTAATTTTTAATTTATTAATATTGTTTTTGCTTCTTTGGAATTTAAAGATTCCTTCAATAAGAATTAATCGCGTCATTCAGTGTGGCTGGAAGCCATTGTATTTATTGTGCAGTATATATTGCAATGTATTTATTGTATTGCATTTATAGTATTGTATTTATCTATGCAGAGTCTGAAATCTCATCTTCATTCTAGCATTACAATGGGTATGAGGTTCATATCAGCGGCTGGATCATCCTGCCTGGAATTTAAAGAATTCCAGCATGCAAATGGACAATTTCAGTTCAGTATATTAGAAGTTCATTATCTATGGAAATTTGAAAATAAGATCATAATTAATTTCATTGTTAATATTATTATAATTTATTATATTAAAATAGAATTAAGTTATTTGCTTTTGTTGTATTGTTAATTGATGTTAACATAATCTTATTTTAGCGTATCAGGTTTATTCTGCTTCTTGATATATATAAATACCCCGTCAAGAGTTAATATCTCTCATATGTTTATAAATATAATTTTTTTTAGGCAACTGCCACATTTGTTCTATAATTCCATCCTATTACATCCTACTCTACTCAGGTAGCGTATAGTCTATACTCATTAAGACTGTATTATCTCCCTAAGACATAACATTGCCCAGAGCTCTACACTGCAACAAATTCTAAGGGTAGGGGGTAGCCGTTGAGAATTGCCGTTTGTCATTTCCCACTCTTTGTGACTGCACTCTTCAGATATCGACGGATACAGGGAAGAGGAGTAGAGGCAAATACGTGTCGAATATGAGCGATAGTGAGATAGACAACTAACCCGGACCAAACATGGGATCAGAAATGAAAGTGACGATGTTGTTGTTGTTTAAGATTCGCTACCTGGAACAAAAAGTTCCAAACAGCACGGGCTATGGTGAGCCCGTAGTGGACTTGTATATGATGTGACGATGTTTCCGGCCCGTCCTGGCCCTTGATCGAGCAGCAAAAGTTGTAGGATCTCAAATCTGTGCCGGTGTGAACATTGTAATGTCATAATGATGTCGAACCTTTTACCCATAATATCTAAAACACAAAATTGTATCTCTTGATTTCGTTAGGTTAGGATACGGTGAATTAGTTGGGCTAGGCTGGGTTAGGTTAGGTTGGGTGATATGTGAATGGATAACTCATTTGGGTGAGGGATGAGAACCTGAAGAAGTAAGATGGAGTGAGGGTTTGTAAGAAATATACAAATACAACCAGAGAGAAGGAGAAAGGAAACTGATGAGAGAATGAGCGGCAAAAAAGGAAAGAACAGCGGTGAAGAAAGAAGATGATAATGTAAGTTAATTAGATATAGAAAGCATTAAAAGAAGGAGGTACAGAGAAAACGAAGATTTGTTTTTTAAGAAAATATATAAAGTTGTACCATAACAATAAATTGAAAAAAATAAGATCTTTAAGTAANGGCTTAATTGCCGTAATTAATGTAATAGGGCTGCTTAGCTCTTTTCTGTTACGGTGGGATTAGCACGTTGTCAAGGCGCTGGATAAACAGGACGTCAGCATTTTCGTTATTTTCACGTTAGCGCAAAAAAACAGTGTGATGAAGTACTTGAATTTTATGTGTGTGTGTGTGTGTGTGTGTGTGTGTGTGTGTGTGTGCTTTTTTGTACTTACCTATTTTGCCTGCAGGATTGGATTTGTTCCTGTAATGACTCCTGGCCTATTTCCCAATCATAACTGCTTTTAAAGTTATGAATGAAGTTTGTTTACCTCTTCAACCTGCTCCTTTAGGGCATTGCCTTTATTCACTATCCTTACGCTAAAGGAAAACTTTCTAACATCTCTATGACACATCTGAGTCTCAAGCTTCCATCCATGCCCCCTTGTTCTGGTGATATTCATTGTAAACACCATAGTATGGTGGTATAGTACACTAGGCTATAGTACTCGCGTTAACAAATAGATCTCTGTTTCAACCCTGTCAATCCCTTACACAATCCCTGTGTGTGTGTGTGTGTGTGTGTGTGTGTGTAATTACCTAAGTGTAGTTACAGGATGAGAGCTACGCTCGTGGTGTCCCGTCTTCCCAGCACTCTTTGTCATATAACGCTTTGAAACTTCTGACGGTCTTGGCCTCCACCACCTTCTCCCCTAGCTTGTTCCAACCGTCTACCACTCTGTTTGCGAAAGTGAATTTTCTTATATTTCTTCTGCATCTGTGTTTAGCTAGTTTATATCTATGACCTCTTGTTCTTAAAGTTCCAGGTCTCAGGAAATCTTCCCTATCGATTTTATCAATTCCTGTTACTATTTTGTATGTAGTGATCATATCACCTCTTTTTCTTCTGTCTTCTAGTTTTGGCATATTTAATGCCTCTAACCTCTCCTCGTAGCTCTTGCCCTTCAGTTCTGGGAGCCACTTAGTAGCATGTCTTTGCACCTTTTAAAGTTTGTTGATGTGCTTCTTAAGATATGGGCACCACACAACCGCTGCATATTCTAGCTTTGGCCTAACAAAAGTCATGAACAATTTCTTTAGTATATCGCCATCTTTAGTGTGTGTGTGCACACACACACATCTTGCGAGTGCGTGTGTGTGTTTTTACTTGATAGAGTTTAAAAAGCATAGCTTCAGTGTTTAATACACTGACTCTCGGATCATGAATTTATTTTTAAATTTGTTTGGATAATCACCTAATTGTAAGTACACACCTAGTTGAGGTCACAGGGCTGAACTCTTGTTCTATAGTTCTGCCTTTACGTCCCTTGGTCAGTTTCAATCCTCCTTTCATCGCTTTTACTGTTAAGATTTTGGCAACGATCTCCTCTATCTACATACTATTACGCTTAAGAAGTTTATCCTTGCATCTCTCTGGGTCATCTGTGTCTCCAGCCTCCAAGCCGTGTCCTCAAGTCCTCTCGCTTCTTATATTGAACATTTGTTCAAAATGGTTCACCAAAACATTTGGTGAACCACTTTGTTCACCTTGTCAATACTTAAATCTTGTACGCTATCGTATTGCAACCGATCTAGCTGTCCTCCATCCTGGTGAGTTTGAATACGCTCAGCCTCTTACCTCAAATCTAGTCTCGTATCTTTGTACTTTTCTATTTTAAGTTTATAGGTGTGGATTCCAGGCCGGTGTTGCATATTCAAGAGCAAACTAGGATTAGCCTACACCAAACATAACTAACAAACCATAACCTTGTAGCGAGTTAATCTTATACTCGCTCCATTATCTTAATAGCATAACTAATTAGTGCTAATTAGTTATGCAATTAAGATAATGAGATAATGGAGCGAGTATAAGATTAACTCGATATACCCACATATAAGCCTGTAGCGAGTTAATCTTATACTCGCTCCAACCTAGACCAAACTACGTACAAAGCCTAATAATTGAGATAATTACACTAAACCTTAAACTCAATACAAAGCCTAATCATAGGATCTAAATAGACCTGATAACCTATACCTTAGGCAGAAAGGAACAATAGTTTACCGATATTTAATTGTTCGCACTTATTCAACCAGGAGTAATAGGAAACCTGGTTGTAAACAACAGATTGTAGGATCGTGTTCCAGGAAAACCAATCTTCTGTACCCACCTGAATAAAAAGAAAAATAACAACCTTACGAAGCCTAATCGTATGACTTTTTGTGTATAGTGCATTCCAGTATTAATAGGATAGGTTAACCAGTTAATGCAGTTCTGGCAAGATTTGGGCTTGCCAGATGACTTTATTGATATCTTTATCTTATTGAAAGTTATTATGAGGTGTATCAGCATCTGTAACTCTATTCACAATTTGATGTTTAGATGTTGCTAAATCAACAAGGAGACATTCAACTTATTTTTAGCACTTACAACTGTTTGTGTCTCTTAAGTGCGTTTTATCAGGTGTATAGCGCGTTGTTATCACGTGAATTGTATATGTATAGGCCAACGTATTGTATATGTTGGCCTATATATTGTATTTGTAGGCCTACCTGTTGTATGTGTTGGCTCGCGTATTATGTATGTTGGTTCATGTATTGTGTGCGTTGGTTCACTTACTGTATTTATAGGCCCATGTATAATTTATGTAAACCCACGTATTGTTAATGTAGACTAACGTATAGTGTATATAAGCCTACGTATTGTTTATGAGAACATGTGACCAGTGGTTGAGAGAGTACCAGATCACCTGAGGCAACTCACCGGCTTGTGTAGACGGATGTACCAGGCGTACGGGGCGTACCGGGCCAGTTACAACAGTAGAGGGAGCGGCTACCGTACCTGGTGGAGCTCAGGCTAGTACTGAGCCATCCACCTCACACCCTCTTTCTCTCTCTCTCTCTCTCTCTCTCTCTCTCTCTCTCTCTCTCTCTCTCTCTCTCTCTCTCTCTCTCTCTCTCTCTCTCTCTCTCTCCACCACCGCTGCTTTATTCACTTGTATTCTTCCTATAAATGTTTTTTGCTCTTTTGGAAACAGATTTCCACAATCTCACACGCACATTGGGTATGTTTGGCTGGAATCTGCTGAAAGATGTTTAATGCAGAGTTGAGAAATGGACTGATGGACACGCACACATAAATTTTCTGCCTTATTGTATATTGATTTGATTTGGTGCCTTCCGTTCATTGTCTGAAGTAATTTGGTGAGTATATTTATCTCTTCGAATAAAAATCAAAGTAAAATTTGCTTACATCCGCTAAAATTTATATGACCGCTATTACAACGCCTCAGTAAAATAAAGTAATAATAATTGTTATAATAAAACATAATATAAATAAGTGTCACAAATAAGTATAATAATGACAGCAAAAGAAATATTAACAAAATTTAAATCATAAATTTTAATATGCTAAAATACTACCATAGATCTATAGAGGTGTTATTCCATAAGTCAAACGATACCTACTTTAAAAAACGGAGGTACTTTTAAGTTTTTCGGTTATAATGCAAAAATAATAATTGAGAACATTACATAATCCTTTCAAAATTTAGTAGAGGAAATTTCCTTGAAGTAGCGTTTCTCTCTTCACTTATGGGAGACATTATCCCGTCACTGATACCAGGTTCACTTATTGAAGATATATTCTCGTCCACTGATCCAGGGTTCACTCTCTGAAAGGGACCAGGCAGACTCAGTGATCATGGTCCTCTGATACCAGGTTCAACTTCGGATGATTTTGTTCTGTGGTGGAATTAATAAAGCCTTTCAACATATGGAGGGTTGTTAAGGCCACCAGTCTATTCCCACCAACTAGTGCGTGTATACTTAAATCGATTATTGTCTATATTTAATATAGACTATGAGTACATATACACCAAGAAGCGGAACATATATTTTTTTGTAATATATGTTCACTTGGAAAATCTGTCAGTGAAAAAAATATTTTGTGTGACTGCTGTCTTGACGGTAAATGTATATATGGTATTAATTGTTAATATTTTTGTTTTTTTTTTCTCCACATTTGTTGTTTTATTCATTTACATATTCTCTGGCTTAATAATTATATTTGATATATTCAATTTCAATTTCTATCTTTATTATGCACCCCATACCCATCCCGTGGACGGTGGTGTAAAGGATTACAGAGGCACATAATCGGTTCAGGAACTGAACCCTCTAGTTCGTTTAGCTAAGCAAATAACAATCTTTTGACGCTAGTTACAAAACTATTAATGTTATATATACATGTACACATACTCATGTATACATGTACATATACATACGTATACATATATACATACACATACATATTTAATCACCCACACAATACACACATCAATAATCTTTTGTGTCACAAGTGATTCAAGAAGAGGCTCACAACAGTCACTATACAAGGCACTTTACATCTATGATGAGTCACACAGTTACTAGTCTTGTAGCACACCCACCCAACTGGGCGGCAGCTTTACAGTCATGTGCATGCATTACTTACAGTAAGCAAATTTTGGATACTTCGTTAAGATTTCGGCCAGCACATCACTATGAATGAAGTACTTACACATTTCTTGGACACTATTGATGGTGTTATCTCTAAATTCCGCGAATTTTTTTTCACATTCCATTATATAATGACGCAAAGTATGCGAATAGTTCTGCTGACAGAGTTTACACTTAGTCAAATCTATGTCAGCAGATGTTACAAATTCCCAGAGGTACTTGTAGCCGAGCCTAAGCCTAGCAGTGGTAACATCTAGAAGTCTGCTAACCTTATTGGACGACCCATAGACGTGCGGTTCTTCATGCATAATAGAATGATGATAGATGGAGGAACTGGTGTGAATTTCACTTTGCCTCAAGTCTCCGAAATTTAGTTCATGTTCCCGGAATATTGCTGCCCTCAGGCTGCTCAAAGGCAGTCCAAGTTGGTAATCAATTCCCTCTTTACGAGCAAAAGTCTTGGCCACCTCATCAGTTCTATCATGCATTCGGAGACCAGTATGAGAAGGAATCCACAGGAGACAAACTCTGACTCCATCATTGATTATTTCATTATATCTGTGTCTAGCTTCAGAGATAAGCACGTCACAGTTATGCCTTGGGGAGCTGAGGGCAGTCAAGGATGACAAGGAGTCACTTACAATTAGCGTGTCAACTTTGGATTCATATACGCGCTCTAGTGCAAGGATTATGGCAACCAATTATGTTTGAAGAGTGGAGGCCCAGTTACTTAGTCTCGCTCCACACTCATGGGAGATGGAACCATCTCTCCCTGTCACAACAACTGGAGTTCCAGCTGCACCATTGATAGAAGGAAGCAAAATGCTAGTTCCGGTCATGCACTGTTGCCTTCCACATTTATTATTTTTAGTGAGCAGCTCTCTCATGTGTCACTAGCTAACTCTTTCCATATAGCTGCTATATCTTATTAGTTAACTTATGGAAAGTTCTGTCCCATATTCCCTCCCTCCCTCCCTCCCTCCAGTGTCCCCTCCAGTATTCCGGTGAGCCCCCTCCACTGTTCCCTCCAGTGTTCCGATGCCTCTCCATTACTGTTCCCTCCCTTCAATGTCCCGTAGTGTTTCCAAAGCAAAAACACTCGCCATTTCTGCCAGTTGAGCCAAGAGAACGCTTGCTGCCAGTTGGGCCAAACTAAACTAAACAGCCCCACCACCACCCTAATTTACACAAATGGATCTGCAGCCCTTCCTCCTAAGGTTTCCCAACGTCAAGTAAACGGTCAATTTAAAGTGTCCTCTCCTAACTTACCAGAGAACCCAAAACAGAAAACTGGACAGTACGTCATTTTCGCCAGCCGCTTCCTTTTTCTAGTACAACAATTTTTGGCCTTATGTAACGTATAAGAACCTCAACCTCTACGCATAATAACGCAACGTCTTTGTAAGAAGACAGGTTGATCCTAAAAAACTAATGAGCCCTCTTTCAATATTGCTGTGTGACTCCCGCATTACCACTTCAAGCTGGGGTATCAGTGTTTACAGCAGAAATGTATGCACTCTTCAAATAATAACAACACTACCAGTTGGGAAATACACAATCTGCAGCGGCTCTAAAAGTGTGATTCAAGACTTCACTCACTATACCAAAACATGCAAAAGAGTTTATCCACCACTGCTCCGCGACCTTTTTTCAAAAGGATGTTACATATCTATCCAATGAGTCCTGGCACTGTGGAACACTCCACACATTGAGCTTGTAGATGCACAAGCAAAAATAATGAACTCTACATAGATATATTACACATATTGCACGGAAACAGGCCCAACAAATCTAAAATTCCGAAAGCTTTGCAACTAAATAAAAAATATCATGCCCCTCAATATACTTTGCAACCATAAAAAAGGACCTGTCAATCTTGGAAACACTCCAGGCATAAAAAGTTAAAAATAGATATAGCAATGACCATACTATGGCTGGGACGCACCAAACCAGCAGTTATAAATACAGGATAGACATAAATCAACTTTCTATCCACTACCGTGTTCCAGAGACAATTGACCGTCACCTTTAATGCTTCAGACCTCAAAGTGCATTTTAACATCGAGCACATTTTAGGAACAGGAGACCTCACCCTATATTTATATAAGTAGTCAAAGCATTGGTTAAACATTTTCAATCAACCCAAAAAATGAAGGCACAGCCTATCTATTCATATAACTCGCACCACCGGGCAACCGTACATGGAAGAGAACTATCAGGGGGAAAGTGCCAAGCCATCACGACTATATAGCGCTGGGAAGGGGACAGGATAAGGAGTTGGGATGGGACGACTGGATGGATGATGGCCATCAGCAAGTGGATGGCTGGATGTTCTTGCGGAAGGCTGGATGTAACGGATGTAACACATCCAGCCTTCGCTTCCAAGCACCAAGTCTAATAACTCTTAAGAATCAACATTCATCCCTTATAAAAATCATCAACACTGACGCGACACTGTGACGGGTCTCCCAACATTACCACTCGAGCAATCATCAAGAGAAATCCTTCAAGTAAATTGACCATACCATGAAGAGGATAAAAGGGCCCATCAAACAAAATAAATTAATTTACGAATAACTGTTTTGCATTCTTGTAAGCAAGTAATTCACAACTTATACAAAAAGAAAATGTGAAATAAAATGAGCAGACATCCAAGGAAAATAGGATGCCATATGAATTAAGGTTATTTTTTAATATTTAAAATATAAATAAATAGACAATCCAGCAACTCGCTTCAGTGGGTAGGAGAGTACAGGGTCCTCAGTAGTGCTAGAGCTGTGGTGAGAGGAGGATGTGCGTCGCTCCCTCCCGAACTGTCCACCACGTGACCTATGGTATTTACAGAAGTTGGTGTGGTGCACGGTCTTGTTATATATACTTATATTCGCTACTGTAATCGTGGCCCACTTTATTGAATTATAGGAGTTTATCCTATTTATATGAGCAACGTGAATGAATTCCTTATATCAGTTATGATATAAATAGAAATTCTTACAAATTTTGTGCATTATGTAGTATTAAATTATCTTTAGAGGTTACACAACAACGTGTGCTAATACCCGAGTGTTCTGAATTGTTTGGGAAAGTTTGTTACAAAGGAAAAGAAAATATTCCGGAAAATGTGAAGATTAGTTGTGTAGTATTAATGGTTCCGGCAACTTTGCACTTTTTCCAGTTATTAATAGCTAGATATCTGTAGCTCCTGATAACTAGTGTAGTGATAACCTCTCTTGGGTTATCACCGCAAATTATAGAGAACTGTGGCCTCTCTTAGGTTATCAGTCAAGGTCATCAGTAGTTCCTGATCTCTCTTGAAGAATTTCTTCACTACTATATTAGAGAATGTAAGTAGGTTAAATGATATATTTATCAATTTTATAATCTGATGATACAGTAAACTGATATTAATACTAAAATAATGGTAATTTTTGCAATAATTTAATGTAACAATTTATTTTCTGGGCATGTGATATTTTTCTAGTTGCTTATGCCTCCAACGTATTGACAAATGGTTATTATCCCTCTCAAATATCACTATGAACTTTACATAGGACTGTTTACGTAAGACATCGTGAAAACGTACGACTCTTTATCTAGAACTGTGACACATTGGTACACTAGTCGGCAGCCTTCGGGTATACCTTCAAGACGTCTTCAGATATACCTCAAGACGTATTCAAGTATATCTTCAAAACGTCGTCCCGAAGCTGTCTAAAGCAATGTTTGAGGGGGGAATAATAACCATTTTCTATACGTTTTGAAGCAGAGACAATCATTAAAAAACACTTACTACCCCAGGAACAAAAACTTAAAATTTGCTGCTATGTAATCATTACAAATTGAGTTGTTAAAAATAATAAAAAATATTATAATATAAACAGATAAAAGGTATTTGATTTAATGAGAAACAATTTAATTACAAAGGTTTGTGATAGCGCCTATAATGACTCAAACCGCGAAAGGCTTATATGGAGACACAAACAATGGAATGCTTTGGGTAAGAGAGAAAATCCTAACCCAGTTACAGAGGGTGATTTAGTCCCAGTTGTACAGAACGAGATGCTGACTGATATTTTTCTTAATTCTTAGTTTATTTTTTGCTCTTGTATTTATTGCTGCTTTGTGGATTATCAAACTTTGCTTCTTCTTCTTCGTTTGTATTATTTCCAAGCTCTTCTGTTTTAAGGCATTTGTCAAACTATGGAGCTTTTGTGTTGTTTTTTCGCTGTTCTATATCTAAGTGTGCGTGTGTGTGCTTGTATGAAAGAGAAAACGCTTGTTGGAAAAAAAAATGAATTGGGACATTGTTCCAGCTTCACACTACGTACTATGTATTATATATATTATATATATATATATATATATAATATATATATATATAATATATATATATATATATATATATATAATATATATAAACCCAATGCTACGATATAGTTTCGTAAATTGCAATTTAAACTCGTATGCATATGAGTTTAGAGAAGTCTAGAGTCTGGTTTAGTTGTCCCTGTGGCCTATGCCTGCCAGAGGCAGTGTGGCACGAGGATACTGCAGTGAGGAGGAGGTGTGTGTAGGGCAACCATGCTGCCTGCCCCGGCCCCATGCCCTACCCGGCCCTGTTATGCTCCTCACACCCTTGGGACCAGATGCCGCATTTCCCTTCACATTATGTTTGGGAGTAAAGTGTGTGGGTTGTTAGGAGGTCCGGGCTCGTGCGTGGGCGCGCACACACACACGCACGTCCACGCAGTCGAGTGAACAGCGCCTTGGGGTCGTAGTCCTAAGTGCCCGAGTTCGTTTTCTGGCCGAGGCAGAAACAAATAGCCAGAGTTTCTTTCACCTGATGCCTATGTTCACCGAGTAGTATATATATATATATATATATATATATATATATATATATATATATATATATATATATATATATATATATATATATATATATATATATATATATATATATGCTGGGGTTGAGCGTGCTCTTTCGGCCTGCCTCTCAACTGTTACTAACTACTAACAAACCTTTTTTCACACACACACACCCAGGAAGCAGCCCGTAACAGCTGCCTAACTCCCAGGTACCTATTTACTGCTAAGTAACAGGGGCATCAGGATGAAAGAAACTCTGCCCATCTGTTTCCTCTGGCGCCGTGAATCGAACCCCGGACCACAGGACTACGTATCCACCGTGCTTTCCACTCAGCCACCAGCGCCCTTAGTGTGTGTGTGTTTACATTTTAAAGACCATAACACTGGATCGTTAATAGCAAGAACAGATATGATAATAGCAATATCTCCCCACCTCCACCCCTCTCTCTCCCTTACCCAGTTTCATCCCCCGCCCCCAACCCAGCTTCATCCTGCAGCTTCAACCTCCCTCGGCAACATGACGGAATTCCTCTGGCTTTTACCGCTCACGGCTCGATACTTGGGGCCTGGCTTCTTGCAGAGGCGCTCTCGCCAGCACTCAACTTCTCTGTTATTGGGGTAACCCCTCGAGGGGGGGGGGTTTCGTTTTCTGTTGTGCTGCAGTGGCCTCAGCAGCACGAGCAGCAGCAATAGCAGTGGCATCACAAACATCTGTAGCAGCGTTAGCAACATCCTCCTTACTAGGAGCATCAAGGGTTCCTGCATATCAATTGTCTATACTCTTCTCACCTACTGTATCCTGTCTATTACATTCTAATTCTTTTGTTGTCTTCTGTATTTAAACTTTGTTTCGTCTGTTGTATTCGACTGTAATAATCTTCTGTGCCCGAGAGTTAAGTAGCTGTTGTAGGTTGCAACCAGTGAGAGGTCATCATTAGTTGGCCTCGTACCTAGACCTAGGAAAGCCTGGATAAGCCTAACTGTCCCCGTCTGTGAAAAACCATTAGGTGAACCATTAAGACAATTTCAGTATAAATGTCATTTTATTTAGGTGTACCCTTATCTTTTTTTTTTATTTTGGGAGATTTTGTCAACAATTGATAAGGGTAACAATATTAATTAAAACAATTAAATACAAAATTAGATAATAAACAAATGTATTATCATTAAAAATTGAAACGTATTTAATTTATCTTAATCTTAGTTTAATTATATAGACTATTGTAATTTGTATTTCCTCTCTTATAATATTGTATATATTAGTAATTGTGTTAGCTTGGGCAGTATGTATGGAATATTTAAAAATTTTGAAATACTATATTTATAATGCATCCAAAAGTTAAGCTTAAAGTTTAACATCAAACCAACTGCGAATACTTAGATAGGTGTATACCAGTGTTCTCTATTGCAAGGAGTGTAAACACCGAGTTTACTATGTTCAGGACTGAAGTGTACTCGCTGGATGGTAGGATATTGTGGTGGCTTTAACAAGCCTCCAGCACTTGACAGGTCTTGAGCCCAACGCCAAGCCATCCCTCAGTTGAGGTGAGTGCTTACATAAATCACATTACAGGGTTACGTGCAAGTTCATGACCACTTCGTTCAGATAAGAGCAACGTGTGGAAGATTGCGAGACTAAACATAGACACTACAGCTCCGAGTTTACGGGGTATATATATATATATATATATATATATATATATATATATATATATATATATATATATATATATATATATATATATATATATATATATATATATATAGACAGGTGTACCCCGTTTCGTGGAGTATATATACACTAAGAGTTTACTTTAATCTTGAATTATGTTCAGCGCTAAAGTATATTCTTGCTAATTGTTCGGCAAGCACTTGTGAAGGTTATAATTAATAACCCGCCAGAAATTGATAGGCCTTAAGCCCAGCAATAAGCTAGAAGAAAGAGAGAAAACGAGAGATCATTATACCCAACACTAAACTAAAAAGGGGAGAGAGAGAGTAGAAATAGTGGGTTCCCCCCTGGCCGGCCGACGACCAGTTACCACCACTTCTTGTGATGTGTGGGGCTGGGTAACGCGCTCAGCTCCTCTGAGAGAATTGCTTTGCGTTATTTGCACAGGAAGCGAGATATTTATTTTATAATTTTCTTGTTGATTTATCTCATTTTTGTTCATTTTCAATTTTTCTGCTTCTCTTCCTCTGTATTATATTGGGTTTTTTATTGTTATTATTAATTATAATATTGTTTACTATAATTCTTAGTTGTGTTGCTGTATTGTTCATTTATTCATTACAGTACTTTATTGACTTATTCACCAACGATATAGATTTCACTTCTAGCCGTTACTGAGTGTATGCTAAGCTGAGTATTGCATGGTGTGTCTGGTGACATCTTTGGACATGCAGTAGTACGGCTCGTGACATCTTTGGTCATTTAGGAGTACCACTGGTGGCAGCCTTGGTCATGCAGGAGTACCACTGGTAGCCCTGCTGAGTGTTGGTGCCGTCATACATTGATTTTGTGAGTCTAGGTCCGGGTGAGAGGCTTGTGCTCCGTCGACGACTCCTCCAAGCAGAGATATTCCTTGATCCTCGCTCTCTCTGGGGATATTCTCTGATCATACATCCCTCTGGGGGTATTCTTCGATCCCTCGCTCCCTCTGGGGATATTCTCCGATCCCTCGCTCTCTCTGGAGATATTCTCCTATTCATCGCTTCCTCTGGGGACATCCTCTTATCTCTTCCTCTCGCGGGACATTGTCCAACGTCCAGGAAATATCTAAATCTCTCCTTCCTTCCTTCTTTTCAGTGTCTTAGAACAGTCCTGGGATGAAGTCCTTTCCAAGTGATGTTTGTGGACGTCAAGTCTACCTTCCTTAAGGACTCGCTCCCGCTGCACTTTATGGACAATGTGGATTTTTTATCATTTTTTGTGGTTTTGGATATTATTCTGTTTATTCTTTTCAATTTATTGAAAACTGGAAATTGAGAGGAAAAGCTTTCATCTCTACATTCTTGTTATATTGCTTTGTACTTTTATCTTGCTTCCTTTCTCCCCTCCCGCTCTACTCCTGTGTTCCCCTGCTCCTTCACATCATCCGGCCCTTAAACCCTCGTCCTTCCCATCCGGAAGTTCTTCTTCCATCCTCTCTGTCCCGATATGTCATACTTCCCATCAAGCCTCTCGCACTTTACCGTCCCTCTTCGCTCTCTTTTTCTTGCTACCTTCCTTCTTCCCACTTTCGCAACCCCTATTCATTCCTTCCTTCCTCCCTCATTCCTTTCCTATTCCTCCCGTCCCTCCATCCGTTCATCATTTCCTCCCTTCCTTCTCCCTCATTCACTCTCTTCCCGCCCTCCATCCTTCCTCTTCCTGTCACTCTCCAATATTTCCCGACCGTCCAAGTAGTCGAGTACCATTCCTATCCCCCCCCCTTCCCATCCTGAATATGTATCCTGATCCCTTCCAGTGCTATATAGGCATAATGGCTTGGCACTTTCCCCTGATAATTCTTTCTCCAATATTCTTGCAATACTCTAAATACTCATTATTATATATATATATGTATTCTTTTGAAGTTGTGGATTTAGTTTGTGTATGTGTGTGTGTTTACATATATATGTTTCATAGGAAGAGAAAATGGAAGAGAAACGAAATAAAAGTGTCCCCCCCCTCTCCAAGTTGCCTGGCAGCGGCCATAGGAAGAGAAAACCATTAATTCCCATGTCATGGCCGCAATCAGACGTGGGAGCTGCTCACACATCTGTGTAAGGCGTCTTGTGGTCCTTCCTCCAATTTTTTTCAACTTTAAACTCTAAGAGAGTTACAAATTGTTTCTCCTTTTTTTATACCACAGAAACTATGATGGGGTAACTATAAGAATTTCAAGAATACACTGTGTTAGTTTACAATGCATTAAGTCACGTTCAGTCATGAAGATTGAATCTTCATTTATAAAAAAAAATGCAGTGAATTTGATAATACTAATGTAAGTCGAGGATTATTTAAATTAGATACTTTTTAATTGCTATGATTTGTGATATGTAAGTGTAGAACAATATACACTTACATTCACTAAGTGCGTGTGTAGTACATTTCTAAGTGTGAGGGAATAATCAGTTAATATCCACTGACTCATCTCACCTTAATGTTACATTCATTAGTCAATATTTTAACTTATGGATCTTTGTCTAGTTAGGTGTAGTTGGATATATGATCCAAAACAATTCTTATGGTCATTTGTCATTCCAGTCTATTCATGCCATGGATGGCTTATATATAAAATCCCCTTGGCACGATATGAAGTACTGATGCAGTATTTGTAAGTTAATGAACACCACCCGTCATTGCTGTAGGTTTGTAGACCTCGGATGGGTTGTTAAGACCACCACAATAGCTTGCTAACCAATCAGTAGTTACACATCACACTTAAACATAGTCCGGGACTATCATAATGGCAATGATGAAGCTGTTGTCTAATATACTGGTGACTTCTCGCCATGATGCAAGATTCTGATAATTTCACGCCATGATCCAGGTGCTGTATAGGTTACTGCTGACTTTATTGCTATGATGCAAGTTACTGATGAATTTCTGTAATTGAAAAAAAGTGTTGTGCAGGCTACTGATGACTTCCCGTCATTAATTGCAGGTATAATATCTTTTTTTTTCTCAATCTATAATCATATTTGGATTTAAGCTATATTTTGGCATTGTGAATCACTTTGTCTCGGCTGTGTTCATTGTAGTTCTTGAAACAAAGACGCATAATGCGTAGCTGTTGAGATACATCGGTTTCGTGACATGAAAATAAATGTGTACATTTGGTTTCAAAAATAAAATGTGTACGTGTTATACATTTACACATTCTATTTTCCTCTAAATTTTAGACAGGAATCTTCATATATGACTCTCAAAATCTTTTTGTTTCTTATTATTCGGTTATGTTATCTCTCTAATTGTCGAGTATATTTGCATTTTGTTTATAAAGATAAACAGAGACGCGAGTCTAATAGGTAAAGTTTCACTATCTCACTGTAGAGTGATTTAAAGGTTTCAGTATACACTGAAGTGATCTCATGGTTTCAGTATTGCATCGAGGAATAATCTCAGACTTCAGAACCTCACTGAGGTGTGATCTTAAGGTTTCTTTATATCACCGAGAAGTAATCTCAAGTCATCAGTATCCCGCGGAAGACTAATCTCAAGGCTTTTTAGTACCCCATTAACGAGTGAACTCATGGTTTCAATAACACACCCACAGTTGTTGTTATAGATTCAACTACTCAGAACTAAAGTTCCAAGTAGCACGAGCTCACTTAAGTTACATCGTAGCGGTCTATACTAAAGCGTGTAAACAATTTGTTTTTTTATTTGGCTGCTGCTTGCAAAAATAAGTATATTACAACTTCATTTTTTTAAGAAATATCTTAGACCGCCAAGCACCTTCAAGACTCATCATTTACATGACAAAGGTTGGGTAGACCATTATCATGCAAAGTGTCCCATCAGCCATCAAGGAATCATCTTTTAGGCATCTTATGTAAAGAAAACGGAAAATGCTTTTACATGCGTATCAGCCAAGATTTCCTATAGAAACTATGTTAACAAAACGTTTTTATTGAAGTTTTCATCTGTTAAATCGCAATCTTGCCAAGAAATTAACAAATGTTCAATATGTTTATGTTAAATATGCACTTTTTCTCTCGGGTTTTGGAAAATGCTATGGTTATCTTAAGATGATTTCGGGGCTTAGCGTCCCCGCGGCCTGGTCCTCGACCAGGCCTTCTTTTTGTTACACACCCCTAGGAAGCAGCCCGTAGCAGCTGTCTAACTCCCAGGTACCTATTTACTGCTAGGAAACATGGACATCAGGGTGAAAGAAACTGTCCATTTGTTTTCGCCTCCACCGGGGATAGAACCCGGAACCTCGGGACTACGAATCCGAAGCGCTGTCCACTCAGCTGTCAGGCCCATGTTCTTGGCTTTCTCACCTGAAATCGAAAAACATTTTATGATCCATTCTAAAAGCTATTTTTTTATATGGACATAAAACAATGGGCTTCACTGGTCAGGTATTAAAATAATATAGTAAGGTTCTAACTAGCATTTGACGTAAAGGAAGAAACCTTAACCAACATCAGAGGAAAACTGTTATTCCTTATCTCAGAGTAAGAAACATAGGGGAAAATAAGTGTATAAGGGATTAAATCAGAGTAGCTAGATGACCTGAAATGTTTACATTTGCTCTAATGATTAGTTAAACGTTCCATTTACGCCTCTTGTAGTGTAACTCCAAAACGGGTTACTTCTCGTTCTCCCTAGTCATACCTATGCTACTAGTACCTAAAACTAGCCAAGCTAGTGTCATTAGTCCTTATCACTAGCCAGACTCGTGAAACTAGTCTATATCTCTAGCCAAACTAATGTCTCTATACCGTTCATATCGCTCGCCTTATGTTCTTTTGTTCTCATATTGGCATCCTGAATGATAAGTCTTCCCGGCTTGATACCTACTCACTTAGTCCATATCATTAGCCAAACTAGTGTCACTAGGCACTATCCCTATGGGTGTGGCTCTGGTGAGAGCGATCATATGGGAGTGGCTCTTGTGAGAGCGATCACATGTGTGTGGCTCTTGAGAGCGATCACATGTGTGTGGCTCTTGAGAGCGATCACATCTGTGTGGCTCTTGAGAGCGATCGAGGTAACAGCGCTGAGACCTCTTAACCCAGTGAGTCAATACGAGAGAGAGGGGGGGCCGTCATAGACATTATATATATCTCGAACGTTTTCGTGTTTCACCACATTATCAAGGAATACAGACAGATCAGTCAAGGGTTTGAGATTATATTCTCCCACTACACCTGAGAAGACAAATATCCATAAACATAAATATCGATTAGTGGAAGTGACATGAAGGTGGGATAACTAAGTGGATACTAATCGGATGTTCCCTCAGTCTTGGAATATACTACACATATACTTATTCTTTACATAACTGTATACCTATCACAAATCTTACCATTTTTAAATCTATCTAATTTATACAATTCTGGACTTACATTAATATTATTTAATTTACTATTTTTTTATATATGAAGATTCAATAATATTTCGTTCAGTAACTGATTTAAACTCCACAATTTTGCATGAATTTTCCAGTCAGTTAAATGATTACAATCTCTTAGGTGAACAGTGCATTGGACTTTTAACCTGACCTTAAACTATATTTATTATTTTTATTCTCTGGTCAAAATGTTTACCTGTTTGGCCAACATGGAACTTATTACAAACTTTACATGGAAATTTTATGCATAATACATTCATTGCAACTGCCTGAAGAATTTTTAATGAGTGCTTTTTATGATATCAAGATTCCTAAATGTTATAATGATATTATATTATTTTTGTAATTTGGGAATTTCATTGGCAATTTGGCTAGCCTTAACCGTAAATGACTTAGGGTCTTCTAAATTGAAACCTAAATTATATATGGCACTAATTTCATTAAATTAATTTGTGAAATTAATTTATGAAATTAGTGTCATAAATAGTCTAGGTTTCAATTTAAAAATAATCGACGAGAAAACTTTGCTTGCTTGAGCAAACAGAGTCGTTTGTTCCACAGAACGACGACTCTGTAAGAAACTCGATTCTTAACATTCTAAAATGCTTAAAGTTGTATATCTTTGTCCTTGCTTGTTGGGTGACTCCTGTCAGTTTTGGTCTATGTCGCTTCTTGTGGTTTGTGTTGCCTCTTGTGTGTCAATGTTGCCTGTTTGTATTGCCTCTAGTTACACTAATCACAATGATATTATAGAAGTCTAGTATTCTTTAGAAAATGTTGCACGTAACAATACGACACTAAAGTGAAGTCTTAATAATAGTAATTAATACCTTACTTATTTATGACCCAATTTAATGAGTACACTGTATAAAGTTATAATACATTGTATCTGGCATTAAGTTACATTAGTGAACATTACTCATTAAGTTACATTAGTGAACATTTGAATACAAATTACATCTTAAAACATCACCGTCTCATGCTGATCCTCTTTTGACTAGCTTTCTGTAATTACATTAAATATTCCATACATACTAATTACTCTTGACTAGTTACCCATCGGCTGTCTTATGCTGGCTGGCTGACTGGCAGCCAGGTGGCATTCGTCATTCACATTAAGACGATTTTTAATATGATGATTTATGTTAATTATAGAAAAGGAATTAGTTAAGGTAGATTTCAGATCAAAAGTTCTGCTGATACCAAAAATTCTAAATATTTTGTATAGTTTTATTAATGTCGTAAATAAGTGTAACTAACTAGATGAGGAAGTTGTCAAAGCCAATTCGATACATAACTCTATGATAAGAACAAAGAGTGGAAAGAGTCACTGCATGAACCAATGATGATCGTAAGGCAGAGCTTAAGAGCAGGTGTCCGACCCTGCAAGTTCAACTGTGTGAGTACATAGCTAAATATAAACTTGGCAAAGCTGGTCAAAATTCAAAGATGTGCCACAAGACTGATCCCAGAACTTAGAAGGTTGGGTTACGAGGGAAGACTGAGAGAACTGAATACTACATAAGAAACGGTAAAGAGAAGACATGATTACGATGTATATAATCCTAACGAGTACTAGCAAAGCAGAGAGGAACGAAATGTTTAGAAGATTTCACAACAGAACGAAAAACCATTGGTAGAAGCTATTGAGGAAGATGAGCCAAGGAAACCTGGCTTTAACTTAAGAGTAGTACAGAGAATAGTCGTAACTCGAGGCGCAAGAGCTGGTACTCGACCCTTCTAGCTCAACCTGGTGAGTACATTCAGGCGAGTACAACTAATTACTCACACACAACAAGTTCTGGCAGAAACAGAGGTGCCTCTAGGGCTCCCTAAGTTAATTTATATATTAGAAACTTTTTAACAGTAACTTTTCAACCCTAAAGGAATAGTAGTTAACGTTTTTTAGTAAACAATAAAACAGATCCTAAATTCTGTCAAAAAAAACGTCGTGTCGGTGCACCTGTTTTTACCTTCATAAAGTTAGACAGGAGCCCCTAGTGCAGTCATCCGTCGCCCACTTGACTAGCCAAATCATACTCTCGGAAATCCATTATTTAATCGACAATTACGGCCTAACGACATGTTAACAACTTGACCAACTTTGCCTAGAGTTGGAAAACATATCTAGCCCTGGAGATGAAGCTTGCCCCCTCAGAGACATGTAGGTGAGATAATAAATGCACCTCTTGGAACGTCACCGTTCCGTAGTTTGAGGAATTGAGTTGAGACGGTGGTCAGGAACTTGCTTGTAAGGCTCCTTATTTTGGGAATGTGATATATAAGGATCTTCTGGTGATGTTGCCTACAGAGCCCTCTCCCCTCCGGTTTGTTTATACGGCCCCAATAACATTATTGCAGAAATGATAAATCCTCACACACACAGAGGGAGAAGAGCAACTTTCAACAAAACAACTTTTGTATTATATACGACAGAATATAGGGCCCTTTGATGAGTATATCGGATGTTGTGCAAGAATACTTCTCTAAATATGCCGGTAATTATACAGAATTATGCTAGGCGTTATATTAAATAATTTCCATTTATTATTATTATTAATCTCCGATGTAAATTTTATTTTTTTTTCACAGTGCTGTTATTAATTGTATAATGTTGGCCTCATTGATTACCCTCCGCGTCTGGAAGGGTGATGTATGGAAATCTTTATAATGTATTTCCGTTATGACAATAAGGAGTATCTAGAGACCTTGCAAGGAAAATCTATATAATTTACTATTTTATTTTTTATAAAGAAGACTTTATAAAAAATTCCAGTTCAGCAATAAACTCTGTGATGAAAGAGTCATGTTGTCTGAAGATGGGATTCACCGTGTTGATGTTTGAGTTACTTTTCTTACAAGACTTTTTCCTGTTTAGTGTTTCAGAATTCGAGAAGTAATGTTTTTGGTAATTTGTGGTGTCAGGTTTGTGCAGAAATTACTTATGTTTTTATGTCTACAACTACCATCCCTTTACCACCATAACCACTACAACTACTATCTATAACCTGATCAGTCTCTGACATAATCGTAACTGAACTTTCAGCCATCTTCACGTTTTCCACGTCAATCACTGAAGTTGTAGTAAGCAAAGTCACTCCACATTCAATCAGTAGTTCCCTCCACTCTGGTGCACATCACACCACAGCGCTCAGCCTGCACTCCAAGACGACCACTCTGGCGACACCAACAGCATCTTTTATCACACCTCCGTCTCTCCTCTAACCCCACTTGTTTACCTCTGCCGATAACACCACTCTACTGCATAAGTGCACACACTACCCCCCCCACACAGTCCCCCCTGCGTCTCGTCCTCCCCCGCTCGCACAGTCCCCCCTGCGTCTCGTCCTCCCCCGCTCACACAGTCCCCCCTGCGTCTCGTCCTCCCCCGCTCACACAGTCCCCCCTGCGTCTCGTCCTCCCCCGCTCACACAGTCCCCCCTGCGTCTCGTCCTCCCCCGCTCACACAGTCCCCCCTGCGTCTCGTCCTCCCCCGCTCACACAGTCCCCCCTGTGTCTCGTCCTCCCCCGCTCACACAGTCCCCCCTGCGTCTCGTCCTCCCCCGCTCACACAGTCCCCCCTGCGTCTCGCCCAGCCCCACCTCATCCACTCGCACAATCCACTCTGCTCACCCGTCTTTCCTCGTCATTTACGACTTGGGGGCCAATATGTGTTTCCAATAGAGGGCCACCAGGGACCTGGTTCAGACAAATAGCACCATTTCCCCCCGATAAATACCGCATTGTCACTGCTATCCGGAGAGGCCAATCACTCTGCCCTTGTGTGGACCAGAGTCATGGGAGGGGGTGCGTGTATTCACCTGTTCGCCTATTTCAGTCTGAAGGATAGAGCTTTTAGTTCTTGGACCCCGACATTCCAGCAGCTAGTTGTCTTATGCAATGACATTCTGCTCGGCCATCTACTGATCAGGTTATCTTGAGATGATTTCGTGGCTTTTTAGTGTCCCCGCGGCCTGGTCCTCGACCAGGCCTCCACCCCCAGGAAGCAGCCCGTGACAGCTGACTAACACCAAGGTACCTATTTTACTGCTAGGTAACAGGGTCATAGGGTGAAAGAAACTCTGCCCATTGTTTCTCGCCAGCGCCTGGGATCGAACCCAGCACCACAGGATCACAAGTCCAGCGTGCTGTCCGTTCGGCCGACCGGCCCCCTAGCCATCAACCTCAAATTGTAACACAACAGCTTTTTAACGTCTGTGTAGCTATTCACTAGCAGGTAAACAGGCTTATTAGGTGAAAGAGGGCGTTGCCACGTGGATCGAACCCGGAATCATGAAATTTTAGACCTTAATTATTAGACCTGCAATTTGTCTACTTCCACGTCTTTCATCTTTTTTATACAACTGTATCTATCCAACTCATTTTGCATTTAGCTGATTTCAAGTCTGTTAAGCTTTAGCTGTTAAGATCCCATTACAACGAATATCGGTCTCGTTCAGTTCTGATTGTTCCCATTTGTTTTGCATGAAGAGCATTGATATGAGAGCACCAATTTCCTCTCTCAGGTCTTTGACGTATTCTAAGAGCCGGATGGGAACCCCAACTACCGATATTTGCGATATTGCGCTTCTTAACTCTCTCCACTCTGATATCTTCACTCTCAATATAACCCATTGCTTCTTGAGAGGTACCAACTTATCCTGTATAGTGCTTCTCCTGCTTGATTAGGAGTCTCTTGTGTGGGATTGTATCCAATACTTTCAAGCAATCAAGGAACATACAATTTGGCGCTCTCACTCTTGTTTGATTTTTCTCATCTTGGTGCAGAACTCTTAATAAGGTTTTTAGTGCTAGTAGTTTGAAACTAAAAATTGCCTTTCTTCCGATCATTTTCTCAAGTAACTTGCAGGGGGATACTTGTTAGTGATACGAGTCTGTAGTTTAATGGTTTTTTCCGTCCGTCCTGTATTCATGTATATTGGCAACACATTACTTCTTTCATTATAGTTATATTATAGTAATGGCCACGAGGATGTGTGGCCGGGATCTGCAGCTTATAACATATCCAGTCCCGGGTTTTGTGTTTGTACTTCTTCTGGAGTCATAAATATTACTGTGATTCTCACGTTGGGGTGTCTGGTCTGATGGGTTGGTGGCTCTGGTAGTTGCTCTGGGTCAAGATGGAAAGGTCCCGGAAGCCTTTATTAAGTGTTTCGCACCATTACTGGACATTATCGGCGCTTCCACTCATTTTATATTACCTGAACACTTGGTCGTTCACATACGTCTTCCTCCTGCTGGGTGTATGGAAGTATTTTCGACTGATTCTCGTTTTTAGATGTTAATCTCATGCTCCTTCTCTATTGCTATTCAAATTTCTTTTTTTAATACCTAGTTTTTGTATATACGTTGATTTCTTTTGTTCGGTGTTCTCTTTTTTATGTTGTCTTCTTGATTCTTGATTCCTTAATGATGGTATGAATATTCTTGCAACTTCCTTAAGTTTGCTCGTTATATAGTCCATCATGTCTTGTAAAAACGAGTATGATTCTCTCTCTCTCTCTCTCTTCTCTCTCTCTCTCTCTCTCTCTCTCTCTCTCTCTCTCTCTCTCTCTCTCTCTCTCTCTCTCTCTCTCTCTCTCTCTCTGCAAAATGCATCATCATTATCTCTTGCTTACCCTCCCGTAGCCTGGAATGCGAAGCTAAAAGCATCAGGCTGTTTGTGAAGCCACTAAATGAAGACAAACAACACGGGGTTTTTGGCTCTGTGTTTCTGGAGATGCTCAGAAAATTGCCCAATTCTGGAGTCTCCATTTTTTTTGTGGGGGGGACGCACGTAATACGTTCCTTACACGTATCAAAGGAGTGTTGCTTCGGTGCTATTTGGAGGCTGTTTGGGTTGCAATTCGAGGCATTTCTGGCTATTTTGGTAACTGTTTGACTTCTATTTTGAGGCCTTTTAGCTGTTATTCAAGGATGTTTGATGTGCTTATATCGTGGATTGAGTTGATGTTGTTTAAAATTGTGTTATTGTTATTTTGGGGTCACTTTTTAGTGTTTTTTTTAGAGGTGGGAGGGGGGAGTTCTTTGGCTATTTATGATGCTATTTAACAATTTTTTTATCGTGACAGAAGAAAGTTTTCTATCACCACTCTAACAAATTTATTATTTTCCTTACAATTATTAGCGCCATTACTATTATTGTTATAATGATCATATTATCATCACCCTCGACATCTTCTTCATCATTGACTTCATCATTCTTTCTAAATGAAGGAGCACATTTAAAAATATAATTTCTTCTCCTACAGAGACTTTAGAAGCATCTGGTTCCAGCTACATCCTCCATTCTGAACACACACACACACACACACACACACACACACACACACACACACACACACACACACACACACACACACACACACACACACACACTGTAAGACAAAAGCGATTGCAATTATATAATTTCGTATTTCTGTAATAATTGTTCTTCCTGCATCATTTTTCAAATTGTGATAATTTACAAGAAAATCTATGAAAACCCATTAAATTCTATCATATTTTTTTATATCTAGTTATAAGAAAGATTGTGGAAATAATTGACATTAGTGTTATCCTTTCGATGGAGTTGTAACCACGTTTGGAATCGTAATTGCTTCTGGAATTGGAGTAGTGTTTTGATTAGCGTCTATTTCGGGAATAATGATCCGGAATTGAACAGACACCGTAAATTTTACAATTTTTCTTTTGGAAATTTTACGGCACAGAAAAGAATTTTTGTTGTAAATGAAACTGTGTTAAGAATTTCGTGATTTGGGAGCATGACTCTTAACATATACAGATTGTGAGGTAGTGAATCCTACAAATGCAATTTATGAAGAAGTCATAAAACTTAAAATACAGATTGTGTTGTAAAATGCTGAGTGGTAGCTAAATCGTATATCAATGCAAGACGCGGATTGTGTTCTTCAGCCTCCAGCATACGCCAGTAAATCTTTAGAGTTAATACAAGGCAGTAGTGATTGTAAGAGCAACCTTGAGTTAATTGTGATTGTAGGTAAATTACAGACTGTCGCAAAATCGTGTCATTGTTATATTGCGCTAGTGGTCACAGTGAGTGCTAGAAAATTTGTGATTAAACCTTACAATGAGAACACAATCAGAATACCTTGCAGTCAGAACACTCAACGATCATCACACTACGATCAGAACACTCGACGATCAGAATGATTTCACAGAGTGCCGTTTTATCACTATCATTCTGGAAATCTGTGTCAGAAAACCTGGTGAATCTGTGACCATATGAGGGAGAAAACCCGCCCTCAGTAGATGACTATGATAATGTGATACAGGAAGCTGTCAGCGCCGCAGGAATTGATGCCACTAACATGACTCCGTTTGACAGCTTCGTTACACCGTTGCTGAAAACAGCAACGGCCACAACTCCAGAGAAGGTGAAATAATCCAAATAGCATCAATCTGTGAACCTCCCTAGATACAGTGTGGAGAGCAGCTGTGGTCAGCATGACTCAAGAGCGTCGACCTAGGCCGAGGCTTCTCCCTTGCTGCCACTGCATCAACAAGAGTCCAACAGGTAAGTCTTTGTCTGCTTTAGAGGAACGTAAGTTTCAAACTTACGTTCAGTTTAGAGGTGGATAGTTTCAAACCTTAGCGAGGCTCTATGAGATGTTTCCTCCACAGAAAAGCCTCAGGCCGATGGGGTTATCAACTGCAATCAACTGCACAGTGATTAAGCTGCATTTGCACCTCGATGTAGTACTTTAAAACAGATGCGCCCTTTATGGGTTAACCGTCTGATAGTGTGGGAAAGGTACGTGAGATAGAACTCGATTGATAGTAATTAGGGAGACAAACAGAGAGAAGTGTTCAGTCAGAAAGCATGAGTTGTATAACGTTATACTATCGAGGTTCTGTATTTGATTCATACACACGTGATACTCTTCGGTGTTTCATAATTATAGGTTGAACATTTTCGGCTGTCAACTTACGCGATAATATTTACAATTTACAGAGATAATAGACGACAAATCCCAAACTCCTCTTCAGCAGAATCTATCATGTGTTTAAAAACTATGGAACTGCACTGTATTTGAGGGCAGAAATGTATTTTCAGTTTCTTTTTTCTATTTCGTCAAGAAAACATATAATCTATGAATACAACAACACACCTACCAAATAATTAATGCATTATAACTACTATGGATGGAATGTATAAAATAGAGTCTGTTGTACCTTATAAAAGTCGACATTTTTTACTTTTTGTAACACTACGGGGAGTATCATTATGTTTACCTAATCTGTATTAGGCCTAAGTAATCCTAATTAACATAAATGAGCAAGACTTGGCTTGGAAATGTTGGGTTTTGATTGTTATCTTCTTTCTCAGGACCTCTTCAAAATGAGTAGGACAAAAACTAGAATTTGTTAGAGTACAATAATCCATATTTCGTTCATTCCATCCGCTATGGTCGCTATTGGTACTTATTTTTTATTTAGAAGACAGGAATGGTACACAGCCTTACATTTAGAACTAACAGCCATTATCAAAATCGCAGAAGCAAAATAAAAAAAAACGAGTGCATGTTCTCAATTGCAAAATAAATCTTAAGTTTTATGTCAGTGAAGAAATTAGTTCACCAGTCTCTGGTATCCCTCAGTTTATAAGTTTTGTCGGTGAAGGTTATCTTGAGATGATTTCGGGGCTTTAGTGTCCCCGCGGCCCGGTCCTCGACCAGGCCTCCACCCCCAGGAAGCAGGCCGTGACAGCTGACTAACACCCATGTACCTATTTTACTGCTAGGTAACAGGGGCATAGGGTGAAAGAAACTCTGCCCATTGTTTCTCGCCGGCGCCTGGGATCGAACCCAGGACCACAGGATCACAAGTCCAGAGTGCTGTCCGCACGGCCGACCGGCTCCCCTGAAGCAGTAATTTACAACCTGGGACACCGCGAACCTCAACCTGAAAAGTCTTGCGTAGGTAAACGTATATAACGTTTCCTCAGGTTTATTTAGACCTTCAAACAGACCCGTGGAACCATCACGAAAGAGTTGTTGTGTGATGTTCCGAAGCTAAGATAATTTCCGCGTTTTTGTATTGAAACGCGGCGGGACATACCCGCAGAGTTTATTTCATCCCGGTGCAATTTCCTCTAAGTGGTTTCCTTTAGTATAATTACATTTTCTATAACATTCATGCTTGCAACTTCTCGAGGACACTTGGTTTTTTTTTTTATTTGCGAGCATTATTTTTATATGAAGGCTTTAATGTGTTTTTTTGCTTCTAACAGCAGATAAGAGAGAAGAGAGAAAGATAGACAAGGAAGGAAAAGAGAGAGTTTGCATAATGCTGGGTCGGGTAGTTGTTGTCAGGATGGTCTTAGTAAACTTTGCGAGGACTTGTACATCTCGTGAAATTATCATTCTCCTTTTCCCCGCTTACTGAGTCCTTCTTCTTATCTTTTGCCTCCTGTTCCTTTCTTCAATCTACTTCCCTCCTGTCTCCTCTTTCCCGTCTCTTACATTTTGTCTCCACACACTTCTCTCACTTTTTCATCTTTTCTACACTTCCTCATCTCTCTCTCTCTCTCTCTCTCTCTCTCTCTCTCCTCTCTCTCTCTCTCTCTCTCTCTCTCTCTCTCTCGCTCTCTCTCTCTCTCTCTCTCTTTCTAATTATCTATTTCTACATTCTCACTATTATACTCATTTCTTGCTGACTTTTTATCTTTTTAACTTTATCCAATTCCCTTCCTTCCCCTCTGCTGATATTCCAGATTGCCTGAGTGAAGAAATGGTAAGGAGACCCATCCCCTCCCCCCCATCAGGTCTCGGAGTGGTACGGATGACCCATTTCCCATCAGCTCTCGAAACTTTAGGAGAGTCCATTTCCCCTCAAGTCTTGGAATGGTAAAGAGGGGTCATTATCTTTCAAGTCACGGACTGATAAAGATATCTATTTCCCCTCGAGAAGATCATACGTGTTCCTCTTCCATCACCTGCCTTTGGAACACCATATTCCCGTGTCTGTGAGGAAAGAGGTTACTCAGAGGTTACTTGGAGATAGCCAAGAGGTTACTTGGCTATCTCAGTCCAATTACGTTTAGATTGTGATGCTGCATTCTGGAGAAATATGGGTCCCACAGTATATGGGTCTATCTTGTAGATAGTAAATATCTTGNTTGGGAGCATTACGTATAATTACAAATTTAGTTGAGGAAATATCTCTGAAGTATCGTTACTCTCTTCACTTCTGTGCGGTATTATACCGTCACTGATACAGGTTCACTTCCTGAAGATATATTCTCGTTCACTGACCCCGGGTTCACTCTCTGAAAGGGACCAGGCAGACCCAGTGATCTTGGTCCTCTGATATCAGTTCAACTTCGGATGACTTTGTTCAGTGGTGGACTTAATAAAGCCTTTCTACCTATGGAGGGGTGTTAAGCCACCAGTCTATACCCACAACTAGTGCGTGTATACTTAATCGATTTGTCTATATTTAATGTAGACTATGCGTACATATACACCAAGAAGTGGAACATATATTATTTGTAATATAAGTTTAAGTGGTGAAATATGTCGGTTTGAAAAATATTTTGCCTGACTTGCTGTATTGACGGTAAATGTATATATGGTATTTATGTTAATATTTCTGTTTATTCTTTTTCCCTACATTGTTATGTTTTATTCATTACGTGTTCTCTGGCTTAGTAATTAATTTGATAGAGGGAAGCAAATGCTAGTTCCAGTCATGCACTGTTGCCTTCCGCATTTATTATTTTAGTGAGCAGCTCTCTCATGTGTCACTAGCTAACTTTTTCCATATAGCTGCTATATCTTACTAGTTAACTCATGGATAGTTCTGTCACATGTTCCATATTCTCTCCCTCCAGTGTTCCCTCCAGTATTCCGGTGAGCCCCCTCCAGTGTTCCGGTGTTTCTCCACTACTGTTCCCTCCCTTCAATGTCCCGTAGAGTGTTTCCTAAGCGAAAACACTCGCCATTTCTGCCAGTTGGGCCAAACTAAACTAAACAACCTCACCACCACCGCAATTTACACAGATCTGCAGCCCGTCCTCCTAAAGTTTCCCAACGTCAAACGTCAAGTAAACGGTCAATTTAAAGTGTCCTCTCTTAACTTACCAGAGAACCCAAAACAGAAAACTGGACAGTACGTCATTTTCGCCATATATATATATATATATATATATATATATATATATAATATATATATATATATATATATATATATATATATATATATATGCAACTGAAAACTCACACCCCAGGGTCGAGTGGTACATCAGTTGCAGTGCTTCTGGCAGTATGGGTTCGAGTCACTTCATTAAATAATTATTCGGAATTTATATGCTATCTTTTAAAACAAAACAAAAATATTCTACTCCATTCATCTAAAGTGTTACGTTGCATTAAAAACCTGAAACATGAAATTGTTCCAAAAATGTATTTACCGAGAGCACCGAGTGGTGACTCTATGACACAGTACAAAAGTGAAATAACAGTACGGGATACAATTCCATGTGACCGATAATGACATAACTATTCATAAGGGTTCTCTACGGCTGGATACTTGATACTATTAGGAATTGCTGCCACAGAGTACTATCTCGTTCACATATTTGAAATTGTTTTGAAATTAAATCTACGTTTCATGAGCTTTGAGTTCAGAGTGATTGATCTAGTAGCCTTAAGTGTGTTGGTGTTAAATTCAGACGCGTTTCATCTTATGTCACGTCAAGCATAGTTAGTTATCTTTCAAGCTGTATGTGTCTTTAAGTGAAGTTGGCTTTTAATATCAGTCAATTACAACAAAATCTGTTCTATTTACTATGCATCAACCGGGCCTTGTCATTTTAATGATATGATCGAATAAATAATTATATTTATTTTTCTTGCATTCATTTGTAATCGATTTGAAATCTGTAAACTATGTCCATCGTAAATGCGTATTCATTTTTGTAATGACAGTTTACGTTTGTATTTTTATAAATGTAGATACTTGTTCATTTATTTATAAAAACTTCTTAATTTATTTAAATTCAATTTAAGTATTTTATTGTATATACCAACAGGCGTGCCCTGCTTCTCGGTGTGTATATACTGAGAGTATACTTTATTCCTGGACTAAGTTCTGAAATAAGGTATACTCGCTTTTTATTAGGCTTTTGTGAAGGCCTTAATAACCCTCCAAGGTTTATTGGACTTAACCTTCACGAGGTAGGTAGGCCTTAATAGCCCTCCAAAAGTTAATAAGCCTTAAACCCAAGACCAACTCAAATTCTATGGCCCAATAGGGAATATGTAGGTTCTATTAAGTAAAGACACAACATATGTGGTAAGTTCTATTTATTCACTCATGAGAAACATAACTCATCAGATGAATAGGTGATAAGCTGTCGTGCCTGAAGAATACAACTTGATATAACACATCTGGCTATGTTATATGTGACACTCGTGCTATAATATATTATATTTATTTATATATCACTAAGAACTCTATTTGATCCGGCCAGGATTCGAACCCATGCCGTCTAAGGTCACTTCTAAACATAACCAGTACCGTGACCACCGCACCAATGGTCGTCAAATTGGATCATTGAAAAAGACGATCATTGGTACGGTGGTCACGGTACTGTGTACGTTTAAGGGTGATCCTGGGCAGCATGGGTTCGAATCCTGGCCGTGTCAAATAGAGTTCTTATTGATTTATGGCTTGCGCGTTCATGCAGCTTTCTCACATATTTACATATATATATATGACAGTCTAACACTAGTCAATATGACACTCTCACTATAATTAATGACATTGTTGCACAACATTGCCAAAACTAACAAAGGAATTCTCTCAATCCACTGATGTTCAGAGCAGCAGTGATATATGAGTATCTACCTAATGTTTATCTGTTAAAATGATGCTGTTAAAGGAGGAGAATCTTTGTTGAAACATCTTAATATGTCTATCAAAATCGTTTATAAGCATTACCTTAATATGTCTAATCAAACTTTTTTGTATAACCATTATAAAGGGCTTTGTTAGACCTTTTAAAGTCAACATTAACCTTAACATCTGAAGACAATTCCATTTCAGTAACTTTCATCATTTCAAGAGACAATTGTGCTTGCATCTCTGTAGAGAAACACTAAGATGAAAGAAGATTAATATATTTTTGTAGATGGGAGCAGATAGGTAAATCTTCCACATGAGCTTGGCAGATTTTCCACATTGCAACGACCAAGCCTTCACATCACAAGACACAAACACATACTGTCATAAACATCTACATTTAAGAACACACATGCATTAGATACTGATTTATTGACACTGTTATCTATGCCTGAAAGTACTAAAACACCAAACTTTCTAGTGATAATAGAATACACTTCATGAGGAAATTCAGACAGATTACATACAACCTATCATCAAATTATGCTCGTCTAATCTGTCGTCGTTCCCAACCCATCCTCAAGCTATACTATCCAAGCTGCAGTCGTCCCCAACCCATCCCCAGGCAAATTAATACTTTTACATATATATTATTATTTTGCAAATAGTTAGATCTAGATTAGGTTTCAGTAAGTGTTTTGGTTCCGCTGACAATTACGTGTGTTTTGTATTTCATAAGTGAAGCATTTATTGGTGCAATTCGAACACAAGAAAGGATAAACGTATTGCTCGAGAAAGGTTCAGACGTGATCATTTGTGAGTCGTGAGGAAAAATTATGTTTCAATCTCCTGTTCCTCGACGCCTTAAGATGAGACTCCCTTAACACTTGTACTTCAAATAAACTCTCACTTACACTTTCAAATAGACGCCCTCTCAATAAAGCTTCAGATAGATGCCCTATTTATTACTACAAACTTAGACAGCAAACTTACTGGCACTCCACAGACACTCACCCTCACTACCACACCACACCGAGTGGGTTGGCCTCACACACACCGTAGAAACTTGCCGTCATCTGTATATCGTTAATCCCGCCTCCGGTTATCCTGAAGGCAACTGGACTAGGAGTGTCGTCAGTACATTTGGCTACGGATGCTGTAGAGGTGTTGAGATAGGGCGTCTGGTCTCCCCACACCTTGGGACCCATATTAATCATCCTTATAAGATCCACCCACAGCTGTTGGCCTAGAGGGAGAATAGGACCTATATGTATATTTTTTTATAAAACTTCAAATATACAAAACTAATGGCAAGTTATGATACATCTAGGTACGGCTCCTGGTAGATGGGTAGGAGTTTGGTGATGAATTACACTTGTTTATCAGAGTTAGCCGATACCTATATTGGACATCCAGGTGGTGTTGCTGTCCAAGCGCAATCAGCCAAGTCCCATAAGCACATTGGTCTGGATCAGCAGTGTAATTTTATACCTATTGCTTCCGGATCCTAAGTTCCTGGAAAGCTTAAAAAGTGCCCAGAGTTTTCTCAAGAACCTGGGTCCTAGGTCCGTCGAAATAAGGAAGGACCCAAGAGCTGCCAGCTACCAGTGGCTCAGTATGACAATACTGAGGAAGCCTCCCGAGGGTCCCACAAATTCTGTACATTTTCTTAAAGGCAAAGGGTCCCCAGAAATATACCCAGTGATACCTCTTGTATAAGGGATTTGACATTGCTTAAGCAATTCACATCAAACATATATCCATCAAATAAACTCCTCGGATCTAAATAGACGTCCTTCCATCGGCATGAAAAGGTGATACCTAATATTGTACGTTGAGAGGACGAACCCCAGAGCTAAAACACAACACGTTCAACTAGGTAAGAACAACTGAGTACTAGACACACCTGTTTCATTTGCCATCTTCAAGGCAGTTTGGTATTGGAGAATAGTTTTGGGCATAAGGAGACGATGGCCGGGGATCTTCGCACACAGTTGCTTGGCCGAGAGAAAATCAAGAGCCGAGGTGGGGATGAGGTAGAGGAGGCTGTCTTCTCTGAACGTGTAAGTCCCTGTGACGGAATCTGTAGACGTGCAAATAAACGAACAAATATATTTCCTAAATCACATGTAACACGGGATATCACATTAATTCATTTTGTTGGTGTGGTGTGTATTAGTGTGATTTAACTTCTTTCGACAGATTTGTAACTAGTAAAATGTTGTCCTCTCTGAAGCAATACTTTGAGAAACATTTAATGTATAGGAGTGGGTTTGAGAAGCATCTCTTTCAACAGTATACCACAAATTTTTATCATTTTCTACCATATCAGGTAACAGAAATGGATATGAATATTTGTAAGGATGACTCAAGCGCACGCACTCTACTATGTTTCACTAGGATTATAAACCATCCGTATATCGTATAAAAAGTCAAACTTTACACATACTTGCCAACACATACGCTCTCAAACTTATAAAAATTTTAAATGCAAAAAGAGTAAACAATAATTCTGATATTTTATTTATATCAGATGAATCGGCTAAAAGTTTTTTTCACGTTTTCCAAAATACATTACAGTCCCCAATCACATAATCATTTTGCTTGGCAAAAGCACTAACATAAAAGAAAATTTAGATATTCTTTAATAAATTGTAAATCATTTATGAGTAATACATACAAATTACACAACGTAGAAAGTCTCCTCATAATCACTCTCTATACCTCTACCAAGTGTTATGAAAACCGGTTACTGGGAAAGCAAACCAAAACACTTACACAATTATTGGACTACCAACAATGATGGTGAAGGAATCGCGCGACGTGCGAGAATAACCCAACCACTGAAGGGAAGGGGAAAGGGCCAAGTCATTACGACTATTTAGAACTTGTGGCAGGATGTCACTAGACTGAACCAAACTAGACTGAACCAAATCACTAGACTGGACCAAACTTGTGCGCCAGTATATCAGGGAGATACATGGCTTGGAAACAAGGCGTGTGTAACAACTGCTATATTCCCAACCAACCTGTCCTCTTAATTAGTTGCATAATTTGCGTAATTTATTTTACGTAATGTAGTAAATCGTTAAAAATTGGAATCGTTTTAGTACAAATCATATTACCATAATTTTGATGTTCTCACTGCATCAACCTCACAGGATAGATATATATGCTCCTAGTGAGGCAAACTTTTATATTATTTACTAAGTAGCTTATGCGAGAGAATGGGTAGACTCCCTAGAACACCCCACTCGGAATCTAACCTTGCCAGAAGAGGTAGGTGGCCTGGGTGTTGGTGGTGAGTGTAGACTGGACGGGGCCCTTGCTGGCCAGGCGACACTGTACTCCTCCCGTCGACACCTCCACCACCGCCACCGCCAGGCACCGGGTGTCCGACCAACACCCCCACCGACACTCGCCTGAATACGGTGAAGAACATTATTCATCATAAACCCTCGACATTAAATGTGAATGGAGGACTTTTTTGTGTTATTCTGAATTCTATATCGGGTGTTTAGAAGCATGGATATTTGGTGAAGGACAGTCTCTCAAGGGTAAGGTAATGAGGGGGGTGGAGGAGAGCGCCAATTGTAAGATTATACAGCACTTGAAATATATATGAGGACAAGGAGCTGGGATATAAGGAAAGGAACGGTGCCCAAACACTTGAACCACTGGGGATCGAACTACGATCTTGAAAGAGCCTAGATCTTCGCTTTACACCCTCCCCCCCCTTCGCTAACTTACATGATCTCGCCAACTTACACGACCTCGTCAAATTACACGACCTTGTCAACTTACAGGACCTTGTCAACTTACACGAACTGGCCACACTCAGGGTGGCGTATACGTCTTCGTCGCTGAGACTAGTGTTGATGGCCACCAGGAAGTTACCCAGGGCTGCGCTCTGGACGTATCTGACAGAGGGCTCGCCCGCTGTCACCTCTTGGAGGGCGGACAACAGCCTCAGCGCGGCCACCGCCGCCATCACCATCGTCGAGCTCCTCTCCGTCATCAGTTCGATGTCTCCCTCCTGAGGAGCAGAATATATACCTTGTTTAACGTAGGCCGTTTTGATGATGGTTAGCAACGTACGCGTCTTATGGTGTTTTAAGATTGTTTTCGGTGTGTTTCAGCAGTTTTGAAGAATTTTAAGGCTTCAAGTAGTGTGAGTGTGTGCCTATGTATCAGAGAGAGAGGAGTCATGTGGCGGAGTCTGACAAGTCATCAGCCTATAGCTGTAGATCAGTTCCCGCACCAGGACGGAAACGCTTGCACAACGTATCCTTTCACCTGGTGGACCAGTTCACCTAGCAGTAAATAGGTACCTGGGAAGTCAGGCAACTCTTGTGGTCTGCATATTCTAAGGATAGAAGTAGACAATCTTGAAGATAGGATTCCCTATTTACACACACACATGGAGGCCTGAGAGCTGAGTAGACAGCGCCCTGGACTCATAATTCTAGGGTCCGGGTTCGATTCTTGGTAGTGGCAGAAATAAAATGGGCAGAGTTTCTTTCACCTTGATGCCCCTGTTGCCTAGTAGTAAACAGGTACCTGGGAGTTAGACAGCTGGTACGAGCTGTTTCCTAAGTGAGTGTGTGTGGGGAGGGGGAAATAGTAGTTAGTAACAGTTGATTGACAGTTGAGAGACGGGCCGAAAAAGCAGAGCTCAACCCCTGCAAGCACAACTAGGTGACTACACACACACACACAAACAGGGTGAAGCTCTCTGTGAACTTGGAAAAGGGAGAGTAAGCATAAAGCTTGCTGTAACCCATCCTCCGAATTGACAGTACGTTTTAATACTAAGTGTAATAAGTGCATTTCCTGACTGCTATACATTGTACATAATTGCACTTATGGGGCTGTTACATTTATCCATCCCCCTCCCCCGATTTAAATTTCCTCGTTTTCTCTTAGAACACTTAAAATTTTAAGATGAAATTTTATCTCAGTTACTAAATACAAGTTTTAAATATTAGAATTTTCTTTTTCACTTTTATTAAACAATAGATATTCTATACAAAATTTGAAAATATCCTGAATTACTTTACAATTTATTGAAATATTTTAGTTTTGTTTTATAAAACTGTAATATCAATATAGCTATAGATTAAGTAGTAGTTATAATTAAGATGCAATAAAATTCTTATCTTCACAAACTAAGACGGTTAGGTTAGGTCGAGGTTTTCTATTCAGCATTTTAGGTAAACTCAAATATTCACAATATATTTGACAGTACAATTTAATACTTAGTGTAAATAAGTACAATGTTTAACTGTTATACATAATACATAATTGCACTTACGGGGCTCTGTACATTTACCTCCCCATTTTTGGAGGACGGGTTGGCCTGCTAACAGGGGTAAGAAGTGATCTATTCCAAAACCCACACGCATAAAATACAAATAGCAAAGATTTGTATTATTTTATATAATGCCTCTATTCACTTACTGTATTTACCTAGTTGTGTTTTGCAGGGGTTGAGCTCTGCTCTTTCGGCCCGCCTCTCAACTGTCAATCAACTGTTATACCACACACACACCCCCCATGAAGCAGCCCGTGATAGCTGTCTAACTCCCAGGTACCTATTTACTGCTATGTAACAAGCCATCAGGGTGAAAGAAACTCTGCCTATTGTTTCTCGCCGGCGCCGGGAATCGAACCTGGGACCACAGGATCACGTGTCCAGCGTGCTGTCCTGTCAGCCACCGGCCCTCAGGGGACCGGTGGCTAGCTAATCCTTCACACACACACTTATAATCCCTCACACACATGTACGTGACACAGGAATTATATACACCGTCATGGGCCCCAATTACATACAGACAACACGTGCAGTGTTTTTGTGAAGGTTTGTGTTGGAATAATTTCTCCGGATCAATGTATGGTTTTTCTGGCAAATGCGTGTTTTTTGGTGTATAAGATCGAGTAGTCAAGGGCAACCGTGTTTGTTATGACAACAACACTACCTTTTGTTTGTTGTCTGGTCCTGGGTTATGGAGGCGTCTTGTAATGGTTTGGTTAATGGGTATTTTAACGAAATTTCATCGGGCGGCATCATGGTGGGTAATCTTGTCTTGAAGAAAATCTATGTAGTAGGATGATGGGCTCGAACTACCGTCTCTAGTCAGCACAGCCGCGCGCTGCAACCCATGTACTAAAAGTTTGCTTGCACGTCTTGTTCCAAAGATTTTCTTATAAATTTCTCACGTTTTTCTGATTTCAATGTGTTTTAAAGCTATTTTTAATGTAATTGGGCTTAATTGCCGTAATTAATTGTAATTGGGCTGTTTAGCTCTTTTTCTGTTAAGGTGGGATTAGCACGTTGTCAAGGCGCTGGATAAACAGGACGTCAGTATTTTCGTTATTTTCACGTTAGCGCAAAAAACTATGAAGTACTTGAATTATATATGTGTGTGTGTGTGTGTTTTCTTACTTGATAGAGTTTTAAAAACGTAGCTTCAGCTCCTGGGCTGCGACCCTTTCCGAAAGATAGTGGTTTAATACACTGACTCTCGGTTCAGAAATTTATGTTTAAATTTGTTTGGATAATTGCCTAATTGTGAGTGCACACCTAGTTGAGGTCACACGGCTGAACTCTTGTTCTATAGTTCTGCCTTTACATCCCTTGGTCACTTTCATTCCTTCTTTCACCACTTTCTCTGTTAAGATTTTGGCAACGATCTCCTCTATCTACGTACTATTACCCTTAAGAAGTTTATCCTTGCATCTCTCTAGGTTTTCTGTGTCACCAGCCTCAAGCCGTGTTCTCTGGTCCAATCTCATCTGTGTCTCCAGCCTCCATGCCGTGTCCTTAAGTACTCTCACTTCTTATAATGAACTTTTGTTCAAAATGGTTCACCAAAACATTTGGTGTAACCATTTTATGTAACTCAATTCACAATTTTATGTTTAGATATTTTTAAATCAACAAAGAGACATTCAACTTGTTTTTTTAGCACTTACAGCTGTTTGTGTCTTTTTAAGTGCGTTTTCAGCCCTTCCTCCGAATAGACAGTACATTTTAATACTAAATGTAATAAGTACATTCCTGACTGTCTGCATAGTACTTAAATACACTTAATTGTGCAGTTACATTTGCCTCCACATATTCTCCTAATTTTGTGTTACTACACTTAATATTTTTAGGTTGAGGCTTTCGTGTTCATTTCTGTATATTAAAGTTTTAAATATAAAAAAAAATTAAGTTTTAAATATAAAAAAATCAGTTTTATTATAAAAAATTAGATTTTATACAAAATTTGAAAATATCCTGAGTTACTTTATAATTTATTAAAAGACTTTAGTTTGTTTTATTAGTGTTATAAAATTGTAATATCAATATAGCTATAAGTTAAGTACTAATTGTAATTAAGAAGCAATAAATGCTATTTACATCCTTGTCCTCCTACACTCCCAAGGTTAGGTTAGGTCGTTTTTTTCTATACAGCTTTTCAGGTAAACTCTAATATTCACAATATTTTGGTGCGATGCTGGCGATTAAGTGTATTTATGTACTATGCCGATAGTCAAGATTGTACTTATTACATTTAGTATTAAAACGTACTGTCTATTCGGAGGATGGGCTGACACAGGTGTATAGCGCGTTGGGGTCACGTGAATTGTATATGTATAGGCCAACGTATTGTATATGTTGGCCCACAAATTCAATATGTTAGTTCATGTATTGTAGATGTTATCCTATATATTGTATTTGTAGGCCTACCTGTTGTATGTGTTGGCTCGCGTATTATGTATGTTGGTTCATGTATTGTGTGCGTTGGTTCACTTGCTGTATTTGTAGGCCCATGTATAATTTATGTAAACCCACGTACTGTTAATGTAGACTAACGTATAGTGTATGAGAACATACGTACGTATTGTTTATGAGAACATGTGACCAGAAGTTGAGAGAGTACCAGATCACCTGAAGCAACTCGCCGGCTAGTGTAGACGGATGTACCAGGCGTACGGGGCGTACCGGGCCAGTTACAACAGTAGAGGGAGCGGCTACCGTACCTGGTGGAGCTCAGGCTAGTACTGAGCCATCCACCTCACACCCTCTCTCTCTCTCTCTCTCTCTCTCTCTCTCTCTCTCTCTCTCTCTCTCTCTCTCACCAGCGGCTGCTTTATTCGCTTGTATTCTTCCTATAAATGTTTTTTGCTCTTTTGGAAACGGGTTTCCACAATCTCACACGCACATTGGGATTGTTTGGCTGCAATCTGCTGAATGATGTTTAATGCAGAGTTGACAAGCACGGACTGATGGACACGCACACATAAATTTTCTGCCTTATTGTATATATATTTGGTGCATTCCGTTCATTGTCTGAAATAATTTGGTGAGTCTATTTATCTCTTCGAATAAAAAAAATCAAAATTTGCATACATCCGCTAAAATTTATGACAACTATTACTACGATTCAATAAAATAAAGTAATAATAATTGTTATAATATAATAAAAATAACAGTGTCACAAATATGAATAATAATGACAGCAAAAGAATTATTAACAAAATTTAATTCATAAATTTTAATATGCTAAAATATTACCATAGATCTATAGAGGTGTTACCCCAAAAGTTAAACGATACCTACTTTAAAAAACGGAGGCATTCCTAATTGTATCAGTTATAATGCTAAAATAATAATTGGGAGCATTACGTAATAATTACAAAATTGAGTTGAGGAAATATCTCTGAAGTATCGTTACTCTCTTCACTTCTGTGCGGTATTATACCGTCACTGATACCAGGTTCACTTCCTGAAGATATATTCTCGTTCACTGACCCCGGGTTCACTCTCTGAAAGGGACCAGGCAGACCCAGTGATCTTGGTCCTCTGATATCAGGTTCAACTTCGGATGACTTTGTTCAGTGGTGGACTTAATAAAGCCTTTCTACCTATGGAGGGGTGTTAAGGCGACCAGTCTATACCCACCAACTAGTGCGTGTATACTTAAATCGATTTGTCTATATTTAATGTAGACTATGCGTACATATACACCAAGAAGTGGAACATATATTATTTGTAATATAAGTTTAAGTGGTGAAATATGTCGGTTTGAAAAATATTTTGCGTGACTACTGTATTGACGGTAAATGTGTATATGGTATTTATTGTTAATATTTCTGTTTATTCTTTTTCCCTACATTTGTTATGTTTTATTCATTCACGTGTTCTCTGGCTTAGTAATTAAATTTGATAGAGGGAAGCAAAATGCTAGTTCCAGTCATGCACTGTTGCCTTCCGCATTTATTATTTTTAGTGAGCAGCTCTCTCATGTGTCACTAGCTAACTTTTTCCATATAGCTGCTATATCTTACTAGTTAACTCATGGATAGTTCTGTCACATGTTCCCATATTCTCTCCCTCCAGTGTTCCCTCCAGTATTCCGGTGAGCCCCCTCCAGTGTTCCGGTGTTTCTCCACTACTGTTCCCTCCCTTCAATGTCCCGTAGAGTGTTTCCTAAGCGAAAACACTCGCCATTTCTGCCAGTTGGGCCAAACTAAACTAAACAACCTCACCACCACCGCAATTTACACAGATCTGCAGCCCGTCCTCCTAAAGTTTCCCAACGTCAAGTAAACGGTCAATTTCAAGTGTCCTCTCCTAACTTACCAGAGAACCCAAAACAGAAAACTGGACAGTACGTCATTTTCGCCATATATATATATATATATATATATATATATATATATATATATATATATATATATATATGCGAACAAGCCTGAATGGCCCAGGACTGAATGCGAATGAAAACTCACACCCCAGAAGTGACTCGAACCCATACTTTTTCATATATATATATATATATATATATATATATATATATATATATATATATATATATATATATATATGCAACTGAAAACTCACACCCCAGGGTCGAGTGGTACATCAGTTTCAGTGCTTCTGGCAGTATGGGTTCGAGTCACTTCATTAAATAATTATTCGGAATTTATATGCTATCTTTTAAAACAAAAAACAAATGATTCTACTCCATTCATCTAAATTGTTACGTTGCATTTAAAAGCTGAAACATGAAATTGTTCCAAAAAGGTATTTACCGAGAGCACTGAGTGGTGACACTATGACACAGTACAATAGTGAGATAACAGTACGGAATACAATTCCATGTGACAGATAATGACATAACTATTCAGAAGGGTTATCTACGGCTGGATACTTGATATTATTAAGTAATTACTGCCACAGAGTACTATCTCGTTCACATTTTTTAAATCGTGTTGAAATCAAATCTATATTTCATGAGTCTTGTGTTCAGAGTGATTGATCTAGCAGCCTCAAGTCTATTGGTGTGAAATGCAGACGCGTTACAATTCCTGTCACGTCAAGCATAGTTAGTTATCTTTCAAGCTGTATGTGTCTTTAAGTGAAGTTGGCTTTTAATATCAGTCAATTACAACAAAATCTGTTCTATTTACTCTGCATCAACCGGGCCTTGTCATTTTAATGATATAATCGAATAAATAATTATATTTATTTTTCTTGCATTCATTTGTAATTGATTTGAAATCTGTGTAAACTATGTCAATCGTAAATGCGTATTCATTTTTGTAATGACAGTTTACGTTTGTATTTTTATAAATGTAGATACTTATTCATTTATTTATAGAAACTTTGTAATTCATTTAAATTCAATTTAAGTATTTTATTGTATATACCAACAGGCGTGCCCTGCTTCTCGGTGTGTATATACTGAGAGTATACTTTATTCCTGGACTGAGTTCTGAAATAAGGTATACTCGCTTTTTATTAAGCTTTTGTGAAGGCCTTAATAACCCTCTAAGGTTTATTGGACTTAACCTTCACGAGGTAGGTAGGCCTTAATAGCCCTCCAGAAGTTAATAGGCCTTGAACCCAAGACCAACTCAAATTCCATGGCCCAATAGGGAATATGTAGGTTCTATTAAGTAAAGACACAACATATGTGGTAAGTTCTATTTATTCACACATGAGAAACATAACTCATCAGATGAACAGGTGATAAGCTGTCGTGCCTGAAGAATACAGCTTGATATAACACATCTGGCTATGTTATATGTGACACTCGTGCTATAATATATTATATTTATTTATATATCACTAAGAACTCTATTTGACTCGGCCAGGATTCGAACCCATGCCGTCCAGGATCATTTCTAAACATACACAGTACCGTGACCACCGCACCAATGATCGTTAAATTGGACCATTGAAAAAGACGATCATTGGTGCGGTGGTCACGGTACTGTGTACGTTTAAGGGTGATCCTGGGCGGCATGGGTTCGAATCCTGGCCGGGTCAAATAGAGTTCTTATTGATTTATGGCTTGCGCGTTCATGCAGCTTTCTCACATATTTATATATATATCTGACAGTCTAACACTAGTCAATATGACACTCTCACTATAATTAACGACATTGTTGCACAACATTGCCAAAACTAACAAAGGAATTCTCTCATTCCACTGATGTTCAGAGCAGCAGTGATATATGAGTATCTACCTAATGTTTATCTGTTAAAATGATGCTGTTAAAGGAGGAGAATCTTTGTTGAAACATCTTAATATGCCTATCAAAATCGTATATAAGCATTACCTTAATATGTCTAACTAAACTTTTTTGAATAACCATTAAAAGGTCTAACAAAACACTTTATAAAGTCAACATTAACCTTAACATCTGAAGACAATTCCATTTTAGTAACTTTCATCATTTCAAGAGACAATTGTGCTTGCATCTCTGTAGAGAAACACTAAGATGAAAGAAGATTAATATATTTTTGTAGATGGGAGCAGATAGGTAAATCTTCCACACGAGCTTGGCAGATTTTCCACATTGCAACGACCAAGACTTCACATCACAAGACACAAACACATACTGTCATAAACATCTACATTTAAGAACACACATGCATTAGATACTGAATTATTGACACTGTTATCTATGCCTGAAAGTACTAAAACACCAAATTTTCTAGTGATAATAGAATACATTTCATGAGGAAATTCAGACAGATTACATACAACCTATCATCAGATTATGCTCGTCTAAACTGTCGTCGTTCCCAACCCATCCTCAAGCTATACTATCCAAGCTGCAGTCGTCCCCAACCCATCCCCAGGCTATGCTCGACAAAGCTGCAATTGACGACAAAGATGTGTTTATCTACTTAAAAGAAATGGGCATCAGAATTAACGCATTTACTCAAATGCTTTTGTTTTAATTTATGCTCAAATTAATGCTTTTATATACATATTATAATTTTGCAAATAGATCTAGATTAGGTTTCAGTAAGTGTTTTGGTTCCGCTGGCAATTACTTGTGTTTTGTATTTCATAAGTGAGGCATTTATTAGTGCAATTCGAACCCAAGAAAGGATAAAAGTATTGCTCGAGAAAGGTTCAGACCTGATCATTTGTGAGTCGTGAGGAAAAGTTGTTTCAATCACCTGTTCCTCGACGCCTTAAGATGAGACTCCCTTAACACTTGTACTTCAAGTAAACGTACTCTCACTTACACTTTCAAATAGACGCCCTCTCAAATAAAACTTCAGATAGATGCCCTATTTATTCAACCTGTCCTCTTAAAAATAACGTCGCTTTTGGCTGTTTACCAGTATGGCCGAAAGTGGATGTAATTTGAAAATGAAAAAAAAATAAAATAAATTTGAGATTTTTTTCAACAACAGTAAGTTAAGGGTCCTCTGGTAGGTTAGGTGGGCAGGATATTCTCATAAAGTTTCAAAACGTTATGAAAAACGTTAATTGAAAGTTTCCTCTCCTAACCTTTCCGAGTAAGCCGTACAACTCAAACAGAAAACAGGACAGTACGTCACTTTTGTGTGTTGATTTCATTTCAAATTACGTCCAAATTTGGCCATAGCGCGCATACGAGCGAGAAGCGACGTTATTTTTAAGAGAACGGGTTGATTTATTACTACAAACTTAAACAGCAATTACTGGCTCTCCACAGACACTCACCCTCACTACCACACCACACCGAGTGGGTTGGCCTCACACACGCCGTAGAAACTTGACGTCATCTCCTTGTCGTTAAGCACACCTCCGGTTATCCTGAAGGCAACTGGACTAGATGCGTCCTCAATAAACAAGGCTACGGATGCTGTAGAGGTGTTGAGAAAGGGCGTCTGGTCTCCCCACACCTTGGGACCATTATCAATCGCCCTTATTAGATCCACCCACAGCTGTTGGCCTAGAGAGAGAATAGGACCTATATGTGTATCTTATTTAAAACTACAAATATACAAAACTAATGGCAAGTTATGATACATCTAGGCACGGCTCCTGTTAGATGGGTAGGAGTTTGGTGATGAATTACACTTGTTTATCAGAGTTAACTGATACCTATATTGGACATCCAGGTGGTGTTGCCACCCAAGCACAATCAGCCAAGTCCCATAAGCACATATGTCTGGATCAGCAGTGTAATTTTATACCTATTGCTTCCGGATCCTAAGTTCCTGAAAAGCTTAAAAAGTGCCCAGAGTTTTCTCAAGAACCTGGGTCCTAGGTCCGTCGAAATAAGGAAGGACGCAAGAGCTGCCAGCTACCAGTGGCTCAATATGACAATACTGAGGAAGCCTCCCGAGGGTCCCACAAATTCTGTACATTTTCTTCTCCAAGGCAAAGGGTCCCCAGAAATATAACAGAGTGATATCTCTTGTATAAGGGATTTGACATTGCTTAAGCAATTTATATCAAACATATATCCATCAAGTTATCAAATAAACTCCTCGGATCTAAGTAGACGTCCTTCCATCGACATGAAAAGGTGATACCTAACATTGTACGTTGAGAGCATGAACCCCAGAGCTAGTCAGTCTCCGTGGTGTAGTGGTAAGACACTCGCCTGGCGTTCCGCGAGCGCTATGTCATGGGTTCGTATCCTGGCCGGGGAGGATTTACTGGGCGCAATTCCTTAACTGTAGCCTCTGTTTAACTCAACAGTAAAATGTGTACTTGGTTGTAACAACGATTCTTCGCGGCGGGGATCGTATTCCAGGGACCTGCCCGAAACGCTACGCGTACTAGTGGCTGTACAAGAATGTAACAACTCTTGTATATATCTCAAAAAAAAACGCAACACGTTCAACTAGGTAAGAACAACTGAGTACCATACACACCTGTTTCAATTGCCATCTTCAAGGCAGTTGGTATTGGAGAATAGTTTTGGGCATAGGAGACGATGGCCGGGGATCTTCGCACACAGTTGCTTGGCCGAAGGAAAGTCGAGACCCGAGGTGGGGATGAGGTAGAGGAGATTGTCCGCTCTGAACGTGTAAGTCCCTGTGATGGAATCTGTGGGCGTAATATATTGACAGATATATTTCCTAAATCACATGTAACACGGTATATCACATTAATTCATTTTGTTGGTGAGAAGCAGTATGCGGAAAAATCTCTTCTCCATTTCTCCATCTCATCTCTCTTCTCCATTTCTTTGTGTTTTTTCCGCACACACACATATATATATATATATATATATATATATATATATATATATATATATATATATATATATATATATATATATATATATATATATATAGAGCAGGTGCCAGGCCAGAGCATTAACCACTAGACCAACCTCAGATCGTCAAAAGGAAGGAAATTAGGATGAGTTTTCCACCACGTAATCTCCCTCCCCGACGACACCAGATGGATGGTCCCTGATCAAACACTCATTTTCTATCCATCATATTTACTTGGGAAAAATCGTGTCTTGAGTATATTATACACTTGCATGGCCCATGGTTCGATTCTCTCATATGGGGAAGTGTTCTGTTTGTTAAAAATTCCTTGCGAGTTCACGCAAGTGTAAACGACAATTTACAACAATTTAAACGACAGCTACAACACTGACCAGCAAACATTTAAGGTCTAAAATTAGCACTGCCATGTTTAACTGAAGATGTACAGGTTTCGTTAGTGGACAATTCATTGCGGATGGACTGAGGCTTGTGTGTCAATAGACCTTGAACTACAATGACCCGTCTCACATGTACAATGCATACTATGTGGGCCACCTCACATACTCTACTGCATAATGTATTAATGTGATTTAACTTCTTACAACAGATTTACAACTAGTAAAATGTTGTCCTCTCTGAAGCAAAACTCTGAGAAACGTTTAATGTAAATGATTGGTTTTGACAAGCATCTTTATTCAACAGTGTACCACAACCATTTTATCTTTTTCTACCATGTCAAGTAACAGAAAATGGATGTGAATAATTGTAAGGCTGACTCAACCGCACGCACTCTACTGTGTTTTCACTAGAATTATAAACCATTCGTATATCGTACAAAAACTCTAACTTTACACAGATTTACCAACACATACGCTCTCAAAGCTACACAATTTTTAAATGCAAAAAGAGTAAAAAACAATTCTGATATTTTATTTATATCAGATGAATGAGCTAAAACTTGTTTTCGAGTTTTCCAAATACATTAAATTACAGTGCCCAATCACATAATCATTTTGCTTGGCAAAAGCACAATAACATAAAAGAAAATTAAGATATTCTTTAATAAATTGTAAATCATTTATGAGTAACACATACAAATTACACAACGTAGAAAGTCTCATCATAATCACTCTCTCTACATCTACCAAGTGTTATGAAAACCGGTTACTGGGAAAGCAAACCAACGAAATGTATACAATTATTGGACTACCAACAATGATGGTGAAAGAGTCGTGCAACGTGTGAGGATAACCCAACCACTGAAGGGAAGGAAACTATCAGGGGAAAGCCATTATGACTATACAGCACTTGGTACGAAGTCAACCCAACCACTCAATTAGACGACCGAACTTGTACGCCAGTATATAGAAGAGACGCGTGGCTTGGAAACAAAGCTTGTGTAACAACTGCTATATTCCCAACCAACTTGTCCTCTTAATACGTTGTTTATTTTACGTAATTTATTTAATTTATTTTATGTAATCTAGCAAGTCGTTAAAAAACCACGATCCTTTTAGTACAGATTATACTACCATAATTTTGACGTTCCCAATGCATCGACCTCAAAGACTAAATATGTTAATGGGGTACAACGTCTCTTAACACACATGAGTACTTTGCTTAAAGAGGTTAGACCCCACCTTGATCCGGTGCATTATACCGGTAAGAGACAGGAGACCTCTTAAGGAAAGTGCAATCCTCTAGATCAGGCTCTCTTGCACCCAGCACTGCCAGGTGGGTAAACATTGGGCAGCAACGATTAGAGCCACCATGATCTTCCGAATCAAGGTACGATTTAGAGGGAACCGGACTCTTATCCGGTCAGAGATATCGGATTTGATCACCACAACAACCAACGTTGCACCACTGGACGTCGCAGTCGACGATGAAGGACTCCCTCAACTGCTGTTCAGCAGTGCAGAGGCCGTACAACGTCTCTTTAACCCCATCAACCTCACCCCACCACGACACTACCCCGAGGCCAGGACTGTTTTTGTGAGGAGAGTGAGCTCCCTCATCTCCGAAAAAGCTACAACCGACGTCGCCACCAGCATAACCGAAAATAATCCTTCCTTGACTGCAGTCACTGTAAAATTCATCCCTGTGCAGGACAGCCACCTCTCCACCATGAAGGTAACCTTCACCTCACCTGAGGAAGCTTCCACTGCTACAATCAACGGCTTCCGGTGCTTCGGCCTCGCTTGTACACCCCAACAAATAACCAGAGAACATTACTACCAGTTGCGACAGTGTTTTAAGTGCTATAGTTATGAGCACTTCACTAAACAATGCCCATCTCAGGACCAACGGTGCAGCAAGTGCGCCGAGAATCAGCACTTGAAACAATGCACCAGCGACTTCCTCCAATGCCTTCTCTGCCAAGGTCACCATACTGCCGTCTCTGCTGAGTGTCCACGAAGACGTGAAGAAATACAGAAGATGACCGAAGCCAGGCAAGCCAACACTACACAACGTGAACCATCAACATTCAACGTGCAAGCCGCCAACTTTCCTCTGCTTCCGGGAGGGGGCGAAGCTTCTGCACAGACTGCATCCTATTGAGGCCCTGGGTCCCAGTCCGCCAACCAATCATCGATGCAGCAACGACAGCCACAACTTCACTCTGCTGAATCAAGAAGCCAGCCCTCACCTCACCAGATGCTGCTCCCTAACAGGAATCACAATGTCATAATGGGACTCATCCGCACTGCTGAAATGATTGCAGGCACGAACACCAAGGAATTTGTACGAATTCTAAACATCATGTACGCTGACAACGGTTTACCAACATTTACGTGACGAACTCTTCACAACAACAGCCTCAGCCAACGTCAATGCTACGACTTCAGCAACAAATACCACTTATGCTTTTAACATCACCATCTCTTCAACTGCATTGGCAGAAATCCTGTCTGCTGACGCCCACCCTTTGCACCCTGCTACAGATCCTGCAATATCCTTGCACACTGCTACTCCAGACGAACCATCTACTTCTCCAGTGGTACCTGAGACTACACCAACTTCGCCAGAAACTACACCAGCAGCACCTGAGACTACACCAGCTTCACAGGTACCTACACCTGATGCTTCTGCAAACCAACACTTGTCTTCCGATGATGACTCTACTGCCTCGATTGACGTTGAAGCACAATCACCACCCCCAGCACCAGAGGACATTGAAGCACATTCACCACCCTCAATACCAGCGGAATCTCCAAGCGTCTCTAAACTCTATGATGAACGTGACAAGAACCTGACACCCGGATCTCCCGAATTCAGACGCCTCACCAGCAAAATACTCAACATGAGATATGAAGAATGCTTGCTGAATAATCCAAACGATAAGTACATGGTAGCGAACGAAGTAATCTTGAATGAATGCGACGGAGACATTGTTTAAGGACATTTTCTCACCAAACTACGACGTGTACAAAGAAAAACATCACATGATTACTCGAAGCAAGAAAAAATAGAAGAAAGAAGAAAGACCAAAAGTGAAGAAAGAAAATGAAGTAAGAAGAATGAAGAAAACCACATGAAGACAGATTGTCTCCACCTTGAATATAGAAGCACTGCCATTGCCGCGTTCCAGACCAGTCTCCCAGCCTAGCCAGTTGTGGGGTTGTTTACAGCATCGACATATTGACACGCAGCTGGGTCAAGCCCTGGCACTTTCTCTTCAACTTCAGCATTTCCTCTCACCGACTTCTCTTCAGCTGTCCCCACTTCAAGGCTCGCCCCAATGGGCATCTTCTCCTGTATTATTCGTATTTTAGTACCCTATAGCCCGTGCTACTTGGAACTTTTTGTTAACAACAACAACATTCAGGTCCCAATACAGGCTCCTCATAGTTCGTGCAGCTTAAAACTATGTTCCGCGTAGCGAATCTTAAACAACAACAACAAGTTTCTAGTCCAAAGTTTATTACGTGCTCACCATAGATCATGCTGTTTGGAACATTTATTCCGAGTAGTCGAATCTTCCGTAACATAACATATAATATGTTTCTGGTCCAGCCAGGGTCAATAGCCAGTGTTACTTGGAATTTTTTTCGAGTAGCTGAATCTTTAACAAGAACGTTTCAGGTTAGGCAAAACAGTTGGATATTATTATTTACTGAGTGGCTTAAGCGAGAGAATGAGTTGACTCTCCCAGAACACCCTACTAAGAATCTGACCTTGCCAGAAGAGGTAGGTGGCCTGGGTGTTGGTGGTGAGTGTAGACTGGACGGGGCCCTTGCTGGCCAGGCGACACTGTACTCCTCCCGTCGACACCTCCACTACCGCCACCGCCAGGCACCGGGTGTCCGCCCAACACCCCCACCGACACTCACCTGAATACGGTGAAGAACATTATTCATCTTAAACTCACTACATTTAATGTGAATGGAGGACTTTTTTGTGTTATTCTGAATTCTATATCGGGTGATTAGAAGCATGGATATTTGGTGAAGGACAGTCTCTCAAGGGTAAGGTAATGAGGGGGATGGAGGAGAACGGCAAGTGTAAGATTATACAGCACTTCAAATGTATATGAGGTCAGGACGCTGGGATATAAGGAAAGGAAAGGAACGGGGCCCAAACATTTGAACCACTGGGGGATCGAACTACGAACTTGAAAGATCTTCGCTTTGCATCCACCCCTTCCCTAACTTACAGGAACTGGCCACACTCAGGGTGGCGTATACATCTTGGTCCCTGAGACTGGTGTTGGCGGCCACCAAGAAGTTACCCAGGGCTGCGCTCTGGACGTATCTGACAGAGGGCTCGCCCGCTGTCACCTCTTGGAGGGCTGACAGCAGCCTCAGCGCGGCCACCGCCACCATCACCATCGTCGAACTCCTCTCCGCCATCAGTTCGATGTCTCCCTCCTGAGGAGCAAAATGTATACCTTGTTTAACGTAGGCCGCTTTGATGATGGTTAGCAACGTACGCGTCTTATGGTGTTTTAAGGTTGTTTTCGGTGTGTTTCAGCAGGTTTGAAGAATTTTAAGGCTTCAAGTAGTGTGTGTGTGTGCCTCTGTATCAGAGAGAGAGGAGACATGTGGCGGAGTCTGACAAACCATCAGCTCATAGCTGTAGATCAATTCCCGCAGCAAGACGGAAACGCTTGCACTACGTATCCTTTCACCTGATGTACCTGTTCACCTAGCAGTAAATAGGAACCTGGGAAGTCAGGCAACTCTTGTGGTCTGCATATCCTAAGGATAGAAGAAGACGATCTAGAAGATAGGATTCCCTATTTACACACACACACACACACATGGGGGGCCTGAGAGCTGAGTGGACAGCGCCCTGGACTCGTAATCCTAGGGTCCGGGTTCCATCCCCGGTGATGGCGGAAACAAAATAGGCAGAGTTTCTTTCACCCTGATGCTCCTGTTATCTAGCAGTAAACAGGTACCTGGGAGTTAGACAGCTGTTACGAGCTGCTCCCTGTGTGTACTCACCTAATTGTGCTTGCAGGGTTGAGATCTGGTTTTTTGGTCCCGCTCCTAGCTCTGAGCTCTGGCTCTTTAGTCCTGTGTGTGTGTGTTTGAGATGTGTGAAAAAAATAGTAGCTAGTAACAGTTGAGAGGCGGGCCGAAAGAGCAGAGCTCAACCCCTTCAAGCACAGCTAGGTGAATACACACACACATACACACACACACACACACACACACACACACACACACACACACACACACACACACACACACACACACACACACACACACACAGGGTGAAGCTCATTGTGAATTTGGAAAAGGGAAAGTAAGCGTAAAGCCTGCTAACAGGGGTAAGAAGCGATCTATTCCAAAACCCACCTGCATAAAATACAAAAAAAATATTATAGATTTGTATTATTTTATATAATGTCTGTTTGTCTGTCTTTCTGTCCAAAGTTGAAAGCCAGACGCTGGGGGGCTAGCCTCACCCAAATGTTCAGGGGGAATAGTCTGTGGTATGGGACGGACATAGGCTGATCGAGATAGACCTAAGATAAATGCTTGAAGAAATATTAGGAATTATAGACACAGCCAGGCGATTTTTAGTGTCAATTGTGAAATATATGGTGGAGTGAGTAGTCTATAGATTCTAATAATCATAATACATATATTCTTGAGACACCCGAAGAGTTGTTTCAATGCTTCTTAATAATACATTTTCCGAGAGAAAAGGTGCAGGGGGAGTAAGGTGGGAGGGGGAGGAGATATTGATTTTATCAATACAATGTTATACACATTGTGTAAGTCCTCAAACACGTGTAATTCCTCATGTGTAATCCTACACACATGTGTAATCCTTCACTCATGTGTGTAATCCCGCACACACGTGTAATTCTGCACACACATGTAATCCCTCAGACTCCATACACAGTTTCAAGTGTAGATATGATAGAGCCCAATAGGCTCAGGAATCTGTACACCTGTTGATTGACGGTTGAGAGGCGGGACCAAAGAGCCAGAGCTCAACCCCCGCAAACACCAAGTACTAGGTGAGTACACATGTAATCCCTCACACACATGTAATCCCTCACACACATGTAATCCCTCACCCACATGTACGTGATGTTGGGAAGAAAGCTTACTCTCTATTGATTGATTGATTATTAAGTTAAAAGATTAATTTGAATTAATCGAAGGACCACCCTATTTTGACTGAAAAGGGAAACAGATCAAGTTAACTCAAAGGACTGAAATACCAGTGCCTATGGATAGGAAACTATTAAAGATTATTCTTTAAACTTGTATGGGCTGTATAATGTATTATTGTTCGAGAATAAAATTTTCCGTCCTTCACAAAATTGGGGGTTAATACCAGAAGTAATCTACTCCCAGTACGGTTCATCGAGGCGGGTTCTTCCTCGAAAAAATTAGTAATTCTACTAAATATTATTAAGAAAACATAGATAAATTGATTAATGGTAAAAGATTATATAAGATTAACCAAGTAATTATTCTCATTTGATTTTTTATCAGGCTAACCTATTCCGTTGTATATCTCAAATCAAATAAATTAANGAGGAAGATGATCAATCGTGACACCTTTTGGGGCATTAACTAGTGATCAATGGTAAACTGTTTGCTGTTGTGTAACCAGGTTGGGTAACTTCCGTTGCGAAAACCCTGATGTTCCTTGGTGAGGGCTCACTAGGGTATTTGTGTGTGAAACTGAGAGGGATAAGGACAGAGAGAGAGAGATAGAGAGAGAGGATGAAATATTAGCTGTCATGGATAAATTTACGACTGCAGTTCAGTGTGTTCTGGTGAGTGAATGTGTGGGACTCTCGGCTCGTCATTGCTCCTTGACTACACCAGTCACGTGGTGGTGGAAGTTGCCACCTCCTACAACAATATACGTTTTAATTAATACCTATTTTCACTTGAATTGACTCTCCATCCCTCTCTCTCTCTCCACCCTCTCTCTCTCTCCACCCTCTCTCTCTCCACCCCTCTCTCTCTCTACTCTCCTCTCTCTCTCTACTCCCTCTCTCTCTCTCTCCCTCTCTCTCTCTCTCCTTTCTCTCTCCCAATCTCACCTACCCATTACTTATCCCCCGCCCCCCCCCCCCCCGTCCACAAAAAAAATATATAAATATTCATTTACGAGCCAAATTTTGTCTCGCAAAACGAGTTAATTACTCGTAGCATATTGTGTTGTCGTAAGTAGAGGCTTAGGATAACATATTTTTGATCACGCCACAGCCTCTCCATCCCCCCCTCACCCCCCCCCCCCCGACTATATACATTCTACCCCAAATTACTTGGTAGAACACACCAGTTTTTTTCGCATAATTTTATTTGTGGCCTCTTGGGCCTGCATTAGTTAAATCTAGAGATACAGTATTGTAAATAAGAATATATAAATAACCACTAAATTTGATCTAAAGCCAAGATACAAAACAAAAACTTTCTATTTAAGAAAACAACTTTTACGAATCCAAGTAGTTAAAACAAATATATGTAAACATTTCCAATGTAAATTATATTTATATATGTGATACTTGAAAGAAAATATCAGTTCTTCATCCGGGTGTAAACGATTTACGCTAAGAGATTAATCCCCCTTCATGCGATCATTAGCTGGAAGGAGTGGGAGAGAAGCTGTCAGATACACTCCTCACATTCTTCTGTTTCCACCCTTCTAGTTATTCCTGGGGAGGGAGGGAAGGTGAGAAGCAGGGACGTAGGTGAGAGAGAGAGAGAGAGAGAGAGAGAGAGAGAGAGAGAGAGAGAGAGAGAGAGACAGGAAGTTGTTGATTATCTAGTTATTCCCCTTTTCTCTGTAATTACCCTCTACATGCCTAATTACCCTCTTCACCAGGATGCTTCCTATCCTTGAAGATCGGTTGTTCCAGTCAGTATTGAAGGTAATTTTTATGACTTGAAAATGTAAGCATTGAAATAATTAGTTTGGTGCTGCTCTTAGACCTCTGATGAGTAATTAAGGCCTCCACAATTGCTTACAGACCGACTAGTAAGTATACTTTGGACCTCATCATACTCCAGGACCAAAGTAAACTCTCATTGTATACACATGACAAGCAGGGTACACCACTCAATGTGGATATATACATCCCTGTTATTGTCCCTTTTCCGGTAGGAAATATTGAAAATATTATTTTTGTTGTCAATAGGGGAAATTGCAAAAATTACGTGTGGGAAACTTTAGATACTAATCCAACCAATACTGAATATACTGTACATACTAATCCAATAGTGTAAATACCTCCTCTATACTGGAGGTATCAACTTAAATCTAGATATTACATCTCGTTCCCCCCTTTTCTAACACGGAAAACCATACATATGTGTGTGTGTATAAAACACAGACATATTTAGTGCTGTTGAGCGTGCATAAAGACTGTTATTGGACGTAAACACATTAAGTTCGTCGAGGCAGCTGGAATATAGATAATTATGATTCACGCCACAGAATATAATAGCTTTTTTATCACTTAAATTAATGCTGAATAATGACTCTTTTTAATGTGAATCTTCATAATACTCCAGAGAGTACGTTAATTAATACTCAGGAATGTTGGCAATTCTTTGTCTCGTCAAATTAAGTAGTAGAATGACAGCTCTTGTAGTTTAATTGTCTTGCGTCGATCTTGAATGAATTACAGTATATAAATAGCTATTAGTAAACGTGGGTGGGTGTTAGTACTAAATACTGTAGTTACGCCAGGTAAATTAATTCCTAGTGGCCAGTTAAGTCCCTTACGTCCAAAAAATTGTATTCTAAAATTCATTGTGACTCTCAAAATGGACGTGATGTCCCGTTTTCTATGAGTAGGTCCTTTTGTTTTGTTAGATTTGGCCCAAATTTTAGTATATCATTTTTAGTGACGTTGTGAACGCTCGAGAGGGCAGGCTGCTCCACGAGAGAGAATGAACACTGCACAACTGAACGACAGCAACACGGACCCCTGGCGGAGTGGTCGTAAAATCAGAAGATTTTGATAATACTGTATCCACGCCAGCTAATTCAGTTACCATAAGCCAGTAAGACTATCCCTTACGTCTAGACAACGAAAGGAAGTAACAGTCTACATGGCGAGGGAAGCTTATGTATAACCTGTGTTATGTTCAAGGCCAAGAAGACTTCACTTATAAATGTTTAAGCCTGATCTCGATGGCTGTAGTTATTTTGCAAAACGACTGACTGTTTACTATGATAAAAAAAATAGATGATCGTGGTGTATTGTTTATAATAGCAAGTTCAAGCTGAAGTCAGATCGACTAGAGGCATCCGGAAAGCATCAAGAAACGTAATATTTCTTTTGTATGTCCTTAATGCATTTATATTTCGTCTTCTTTAAAAGAGTTGTCATAGAAAACGTTCATCTCTATTGCCTGGGTAAACTTTGTAAATTCCATAATGTGAATACATTCAGAAATATTTACTATGTAAATCTGTTACACTTTAACACGTAATGCGAAGGATCAATGTATGTTAAAGCGGAATACTGTTCATAACTAATTTTAACGCAAGCCATGCGTACAAGATATATAAGATATATAAGATTTGTGTTCAGTTACGGAATAAAAGTGGTAATGGGCCACAAACCCGCCTTGGAATATTAAATTGAGTGCTGTCTCTTCTAAATAAAGTGCTGCCATGCGGGCCGGTGTATCTTCGTGGTCAAGTGCTCTCTCTCCTCTTCATTAACTTTTAGCAGGCTAAGCTTGCCTGATGTCACCAATTATAGAACAGCTCCTGGTTTTTCCTCTCCTATCTTCATCTTGAAAACATTTTGAGATCGTTGGTGAATGTGTTAGTGTCAGTGGCTGGGTTTCTTTACGCCATTTTTGACCTCAGGAAAGTAAGGTAAAAATCGGGGGAAAGTGCCAAGCCAGCACGAATAAAAAGCACTTGGAAATTATCCCAAGACACAACCACTTACGAAACCTGTTCATCTTTCAACAATCATGCCGGCTTTGCTTGCCTGTGTTGAACAGTTTGGCAGTCTGGAACTTCACCAAGCAAGGTAATTACTGTTATAAACAACCTCATATTGCTCCGGGGCTCATAAACTGTTTACTAAATGTAAACAGGTTTCGTCAGTGGATGCGTAAATGCTTGATGAATCCTGACCTGGGATATGATGGAGGGAAGAAATGATGCCCAACCCTTTGGACTGTCGGGGATCGAACGCCGACCTACAAGAAGCGAGGTCGTAGTTGAACCAATGGGTTCAAGTGGTTGGGTCAGACCTAACAGAACCAGACCTGACCTACAGTTATTATCTGAAGCATTTACTGAAATTTCCACTCCAGGGTTCATGAATTGTTTCCGTGTCACCTAAAGCATCTGTGCCTCTTATGAATATCATGACGGCTTAGTGGGTGACACTGAGATAATAATAACAGTTTAAGTGCCAAAATGGTGAGTTTGCGACATCCGTAATTGGCCACAACACTTTAACTTGGTTATAGTTCTTCCATTTTTCCTCCAATCTCGGCTCATATCTCGCCCTCATATCCCAAGTGCTCTATAAACTGGCTTCACACTCTGTCCTGATAATTATACTGGATAATTATCCTCCTAGAGCTTCAAACTCCACGAATGGTTCAGCAAATACAAACTAATCCGCCATTGTCATGATTAGAGATATTCTTCTGCCAAGGGGGGCCCAGAGCACCGGGGGTCCTCCTGCTCTCTCCGGACGGAGTGAAACCCACCTACCAGTCCAACCCAAGAGGGTTAGCCTGGCAAAGAACCCTGTAGGATGCATCCGTCAAACCAACGTCGTTAAATCTAGACGGTTCCAACCTATACACGACGGAGTTGTTTTGGTCATCCTGTATGGAGGCTACAGAGGAGACCGAGCCAGCGGTGGTGTAGGAGGACCCATCGCCCCATACCATGGGTGTGCCGATGACTCCTGGCCGGCTTAGATCCACCAGCACCTTTGTACCTGGTAAAGGATAACAGTTACTTGTAAAATTGACCTCCTGTTACAGGATCAGGGAACTGGGTCGCAAATTCTGCTATTGCATAAGAAAGATTATGCAATAGTCTTATATAATATATAACAATAAAACAAATTCACTGTGTGTTTGCGTACCCATATAATTGTCCTCACTTAACTGTACTTGCAAGGGTTGAGCTTCGGAAGAAAACCAGTCACTCATAACCAGCTATCTGCTGATGATAGCTACCAGAGATAGATACCAGAGGGCTGATAACCAGCCCTCTGGTATCTTCCTCTGCTCTCTGCAGTTCTGTTAGTCTTGCAGTTTCTCCATGTCCTTGTATTTAGTTGTTTTGCCACCTTACATCTCAAATTAAACCATGGGTTCCTTCTTTGCACTTCATTTAATTTCCTTTGAGATCAGGACAAAGATGCCTGCTGCTTCTTAACACTTCCGGGTGATGTAGTCCATCATGTCTTGTACAGCTTTTTCCCAGAGATCTGTTTCATATTATATTTCTATTAAGAAATGTCCCATCTCTTCCTAATTTCCCCTTCAGTATAATAGCCTTCCGGTTTCAAGTCCCTTCGTTATCTTGAGGTTATCTTGAGATGATTTCGGGGCTTTTTAGTGTCCCCGCGGCCCGGCCCTCGACCAGGCCTCCACCCCCAGGAAGCAGCCCGTGACAGCTGACTAACACCCAGGAACCTATTTTACTGCTAGGTAACAGGGGCATAGGGTGAAAGAAAATGTGCCCATTGTTTCTCGCCGGCGCCTGGGATCCAACCCGGACTACAGGATCACAAGTCCAGCGTGCTGTCCGCTCGGCCGACCGGCTCCCGACAGCCGGTCGGGTCGTTGAGTAAAATATTCCTTCTTCCATCATATTCTCAAATTCTAATACATTCTAATCCCTCATTCCCATAAGGATGCAAATTTGAGTTTCCTTGTGTCTGACTCGTTCAGAGTGAATATCAGGTCTGCCTGGTTTGATATTACTTCTTATTTTTATGGGACCCTGACATGTTGGTTTATTAAGTTACTCGTTGTCTCGTCTGAAAGTTTAGCTCTCCATGTTTCTGAGTTCCTTGTGGTTCTTTGTTTTCCCAGTCTATCATTCCATTGTTGAAGTCTCCCATGATAAGCTAGGATTCCTTCAGGCAACTTCCCTGCAAACACACAACGTAACGGTCCCTATGGTTTCCCCTAGTTACAACTTGTAATAAAGTTGTTATATCTTGTTATAACGTTTTTATAATGTATTAGAAAGTTGTTACAACTTGCTATGTTGCTTGTTACAATTGTCGGGTGTTAAACCTTGTTCGAATGTTGTAGAAACGTCGTAGTTTCGTCGTGTTTTGCCGGGAAGAAACTGCTCTTTCTTTATAATAATGATTTGCCAGACTGTTTCTGTCATACTACTGTCTGGGTATTCTTTATTTTGGTGTGTGTTGTATATTACTACTGCTACTACTTATATTACTACTGCTGCTACCTTTATTCCTCCCATTGTCATTGTGCCCGTTATATAGTTTCTGAACCTTTTGTAGTTTGAAATAACCATCTCGAAACTCTAGTCCTTATGTGCAGGGCTTCTACTCCTTCCTTCTCCTTCTCTTCTTTCCTTCTCTTTCGTCTTTTCACTTCAATCTGAAGTTATTGAGTTAAGGGACTGTGATTCCCCCCGTTTCCTTCTCTCTCTCTCTCTCTCTCTCTCTCTCTCTCCTTGCATCTGCTTCCTTAACTCTCTCTTTCCTTATAATGCCCCCTTTGCAGAAAAACATTTCTGTGCTCTGTTAGATGCAGAAATTTGTTCTTCTTAGATGTGATTGCCTCTTTTGTGGCCTCTTTTATGAAGATCATCTTTATCAATCGATTTCTTTCCTCGCTGTAACTTCTTAACCTGTAAAACTTTCTATACAGCTTTCGGCCCCACCATCAGGATCTGTGATACAGCGGCTCTGTCCTTCTATCTCCACTACTCCTGATTGGAGCAGCTGGCTAGTGCACCTTGCTGCTTCCTGTGAAGTGGCTGCTTTCATGACTCCGTCTTGCAGTCTGGACATTGCAGAGTTGTCTCGTTTGATTTCAATGTTTCTAGAAGGTTGATTTATTTTTCATTCTGGGTCTGAGTGGGGTTTCCTTAAGGCATTTTACGATTCACTCTGAAGGCTTTCTATTTCCTTCATTTTTTTCAGCTGTTTAGTGAATTTTTCCTATCTTCGGTTCATTTCTTTATTAGTTTCTCTCTCTCCCTTGTGTGTACTGATGTCCGTCGATCATTCTTCTTCCCTATTATACTATAGTGGGTTAGAAATATTTGAGAGACTGAAACAGAGAAAGAGTGTGTGTGTCTGAACACGCACACTGATATTAGACTGTCACACGTGCAAAATACATAAGAAAATACATACATCATAAAATGTTTGAACATACCAGAATATCAAATTACAGAACACTCCAAGCTTACCATTAGTCAGCTTCTCGGCAGCAATAAACTGATCAGCTGTTTTAGCATAGCGAGGCGGTGCCCAGGCACCCTGGCACACAGATCCTTCCCCTCGCTGAATACGTGGGTCATATAGGAGATGAAATACAGGAAGTTGTCGCTCCCTAATCCATAACTGAGACCCACATGTGAATCTGTAAGAAAACAGCAAGACAAGAAACAATTACTGAAATTATTTTGATGTTGACCAGACCACACACACTAGAAGGTGAAGAGACGACGACGTTTCGGTCCGTCCTGGACCATTCTCAAGTCGATTCTTAAATACTGAAATTATTCTTAAAATTCATGTATTTGTGACTGTATTAGAGGATCTAAATGGCCTTCCTAATTGGATTGTATCAGGTAAACCTAGGCCGTGACTCTTTGTTAAAGGATCCCAAGGACTATCGAGTCCCCAAGCCCAGCAGTATTGACTGAAGAGTTCAGAGACGCGTGTTCGATCCCATTGTATTGACTCATTATTTTCTCAAGCATTATGTTCATGGTGCATAGGATGAATCCTCTGAGTCAGCTCCAGGAATTTGAGGCAAGAATGATGATGCTGGTTGTTCAGGACAGTGTAAGCATGTGAGAGGGGGAGCAGGTCATGCTGGGCAGTATGTAGCATGTGGGAGGGGGAGCTGGTCATGCTGGGCAGTATGTAGCATGTGGGAGGGGGAGCTGGTCATGCTGGGCAGTATGTAGTATGTGGGAGGGGGAGCAGGTCATGCTGAACAGTATGTAGTATGTGGGAGGGGGAGCAGGTCATGCTGAACAGTATGTAGGATGTGAGAGGGGGAGCAGGTCATGCTGAACAGTATGTAGCATGTGGAGGGGAGGACCTGCTCATGCTGAACAGTATGTAGTATGTAGGAGGGGAAGCTGGTCATGCTGGACAGTATGAAGCATGTGGGAGGGGGAGCTGGTCATGCTGAACAGTATGTAGCATGTGGGAGGGGAGGACCTGCTCATGCTGAACAGTATGTAGTATGTGGGAGGGGAGTTGCTCATGCTGAACAGTATGTAGTATGTGGGAGGGGGGCAGCTGGTCATGTGGGACAGTATGCAGCTGTGGGAGGGGGGCAGCTGCTCATGCTGAACACATTCGCTAGAAACACATTAATCTTTTATATTAATGGAGAGTATTTGTATTGTTAAGAATAGTATGTATCGATTTCCCAGTAGCAATACATTTCCGTTCAATTGTTCAAATGTTTTAAACATTCTGCACGCATGGATATCTTCCTGATAGTAGCTGGTGGAAAGCAGCTGCCTGTCTGTCCGGTTACTGGCCTTGGTGTCCGGATACTAGCGAATCCTTTCTACGGCTTATCGGGTAGAAACTTTACAGGGATATATGATATATGAAGACACTAATTACACCACAGGGTGATATAGTGGGTGAAGGCCTTATAGCTACTACACTATGGGAAGTAGTTAACAATGGGTGTGCTATAGCTTATATTTTTTTCTCTCGGAGGTGGCAAATAATCAGATGTTTAAAATATATGCAATAAATTTTACGTTTCTTTTCAACACCTGCAGTTACAGTTGTTAGCAACGTCTCACACGAAAATAAATAGCAAAGAATGAACATGAATTTGGGCCAAAAATATCTGCAGTCATGCAATACGGAATAAACTTAATTTGCATACAAGATTATTTCTTTGCTACACGGAACTACGACGTTGACGTAAACGTTCGTACAAGATCTAACCTTCTTAACAACCAATATAACAAGTTGTAAGAACCTTCTAACATGCCATAAAAACATTATACCAAGATGTAACAACTTTATTACAAATTGTAACAATTAATCATAGGTACAGTTACATTATATGTTTGCAGGGCGTGAACTTTTAAGGGCAAACTAAGAATTCACTATTTTTATGTCAACTTTTTATGTTAGAAGCGAAGTTGGATTATTAATAATAAAAATCGAAGTGGCGTATAGATGCTCACCTGTTAAAAAAACAAGTCTTTCTCAGCTAACGTTATGGATTATTAAACTTTCAGACTGCTAACGTTATAATAACATTAATTCGAGCCCTGTTCACCACACAGGGTTCGATCTCCGAGGATATCGCTCGTGAGGTGAATGTATTACAATCTATTGCCCCACAATAACTAGTTGCACAAAAGACTAGAATTGATATTCAGTTCTTTGACAAGACTTGAGTTATAATTGAGTTGGCAAGGACACCATAAATTTAAAGTCATTTTAAATTTGGTCAAATTTGGTCAATTTTAAATTTAAGGTACATTGAAAATTTAAGGTACAATTTCAAGAAAATTTAAGATTTACATATAGTCAATACATATGAATATATAATAATAGACAACTAAAGGCACGCAATATATTTTTAAATCTTAAATTTTTTAAATAAATTTTTTAAATAAATTTTTTAAATCTAAATTTAAATTAAAAGATTTAATCATTTTTAAATGATCCGCTTGTGAAAGAATTAATAAAAAATAATTCACAAGGAAATATAAGAAATTATTCTTTATTAATAACTTTGGTTATCTTGAGGTTATCTTGAGATAATTTCAGGGCTTAGCGTCCCCGCAGCCCAGTCCTCGACCAGGCCTCCTTTTTGTTACATATCCCCAGGAAGCAGCCCGTAGCAGCTGTCTAACTCCCAGGTACCTATTTACTGCTAGGTAACAGGTCATCAAGATGAAGGAAACTCTACCTATTTTGTTTCCGCCTCCACCGGGGATCGAACCCGGAGCCTCAGGCCTACGAATGTGAAACCCTGTCCACTCAGCTGCCAGGCCCCTTTGAAACACTTGTTTATTTTCTTTCTGAGCTTATTCAAAGTCAATACAAATTACACCCAAAATTTACCTTCCCAGAAGAAGTAGGTTGACTGTGTGATATTGATGAGAATGGACGTTCTGGGACCTATTGCAGACAGAGAACACAGTACAGTTCCGTCTGGTCTCTCCATCGCTGCTGCTGCGATACACTGATGATGGGACCAACAAGCTGTACGACACTCGCCTGAAAACACGTCCTCAAAGATTACTGATATACAGATTGTATTTATAAAACTGTTTTCCTCTTGAATGTGGTGATTACCCAAAGGTTACAGAGACGAGTGTGTGTGTGTGTGTGTGTATGTGTGTGTACAGGATGGCAGGAGCTGGTCAACCAATAATTATATATATATATATATATATATATATATATATATATATATATATATATATATATATATATATATATATATATATATATGGGCAAGTCCTTAATCATATGTTTCCTGGAATACGACCCCGCCAAATCGTTTAGCAACCAGGTACCAGTTTTACTGTTGAGTTAAACAGAGGCTACAGTTAAGGATTTGCGCCCAGTAAATCCTCCCCGGCCAGGATACGAACCCAGGACAAAGTGCTCGTGAAACGCCTGGCGAGTGTCTTAACCACTACACCATGGGGACTGTTATATTAGGAATGCCTAAAAAAATGTAAAAACTTTTTCCTCACACTCTAAAAAATTAATAGTACAAAATGTGAAGTTCTTAGGTACAACAGAATATATTGGGACATTTCACCGGAATAGTAGCTATAAGTACTTTCAATTTAGGCAGATGGGCTGAATTATCACAACTCCAATAGTTTGGGGAAGTCATCAGCCCGGAGAGAACAGATCATCATGGATCAGCCAGGCATTCCATAGCCATAGAATGAATCAAATCAAAGCAATTATGATGACACAAGACCATGATGCACCAGAAACTTACAGCTGTTGGCAAGGGTAAAGCTGGAAAAAACGTCCTGTCCACTGAGACTCAACCCCTTCGCCACCAGGAAGTTGCCCAGGGCAGTGCTCCTAACGTAGGAGACGGAAGGCTGACCTGCCTTGACCAGGAAGATCGTCCACGTCCCCATCAGTGCCACTGTCACTATCATCATCTTGTTCCGACCCACCATCTTGAATTACTCAGACTGTCGTTCCTGAAACAAGTGAAGGGTGTAGTTGGTGGTCCTGCGGCAAACAGTGGTATCAACCGTAACAAACTGGAGGTTTTCCAACATTCTTTAAAAAGCATTTTAACTTTCGTCAAATGTATTTATATACTAATCTATGCAACAATGATCACAAAACCACTGATCCAAGTATGGGGAAAACCCACATTGCAAAAACCGTGATGTGGTTTTTCCGTGTACTAATCTATGTTGCTGGTAACCACTAGTTTAGTGGTTGCCAGGGAGGAAGCTATCAAACATTGAAAAATTATAACCAACAAGTCAAACATGTCTCAAGTCTTAGATTAAGTGGTTACCAGAGTGCTTAATAGAAAGTTTTGTGAGCCTTTGTCTTGAATATTTAACTAACTAGTAAGAATCAAGCAGCGTACCTGGTAGAGGCTTACTAATGTGGTACATATTTTTAAGTTCAGAGATAGATCTCTTCCATCAACTATTGGTCAATTAGCTTTACAAACTAATTTGAGAAAATCGCTTTAATTGATAATCGCAAAATCCATTCGTTTGCATCTTGAAAAAACATATATTAATCGAGGATTCACAAAACGGTTTAACTTTTCTTGTATATATTTCAAGCAGTCAATAGCAGGAAGGATTGCGACATTCTTTATCTTGACTTCAGCAAGGTCTTTGATACTGTGCCTCACTAAGACCGTAGAAGATAAATGCTCATGGTATTGAAGGGGTTGTTTTCCTGACTTGGATTAGAGCTTATAAATTTAAAAGAAAAGTAGAGTTAATTAATACTCTACTTTTCGAGTACTAACGAGTAATATAATATACGAGTATTAAGTACGAGTACTTAATATACATAAATGGAGTAAAGTCCGGTTTAGTGACTGTAGTAAGAGCCATAAAGCTCTGTCCTCGGACCTCTGTTATTTCAGCACATTCTTCCGAGTGTTCCCAGCATCAAGAAACTGACGTACTAAATTGCCCTATCCTAACCTACCAGAGGTCCCACGAACATAAAAACAGATTATATCAATTTCGTGAGCTGCCATCTTTTTCTAGTAAGACAATTTTTTGAATTGGGAAAAGTATACGTCAAAATGTGATGTGCTATTTGAAGGACGGGTTGGTTATTTACCATATATGAAAATGATTTAGACACAGGATTGACAAGCAACATATGCAAATTTGCAGATGAAATGAAAATTGGATTGTGAATAAGTGCTTGAAGTTAACTCAGTATAGTTTTAAATATAAATATGATTAGAACCATGACAAAACAGATTTTCTGCATTCTTTTCTATAACGTTCTGTAAAACGTTGTAGTACGTTTAAATAACTTTCTAGTACATATTATAAAACGTTTTATCGAATCTCTGCCTATCAACATTCTATAAAACGTTAGAGAGGTGGAGATAAGTAGATAGTGCTTGACAGCGTTAAGCACATCTAGATGACTACTTTTATGCGAAAAGACACACACACACACACACACACACACACACACACACACACACACACACACACACACACACACACACACACACACACACACACAGATAATTCAGGATAGTTAATAAATGGAATGCATTAGGCAGTGTTGTGGTGGAGGCAGACTCTACACACAGTTTCAAATGTAGATATGATAGAGCTCAATAGGCCCAGGAACCTGTACACTAGTTCACTGACAGTTGAGAGGCCGGACCAAAGAGCCGAAGCTCAACCACCCACAAGCACACCTAGATGAGTATACAACACACACACATACACAAACATCACATATATTATACACACCAAAAGAACACTTAGCCATCACAATTTAAAAGCCCTATATACCAATTTGATTCATGTGTTAAGCTCGAGGGAGAGCTTACTGCCACGAGGCAATCTTTTTCGCTATAACTCGGTTCACTATATGACCTTTTATGTTAAAAGCCTTCATTGTAACAAACGGGGAACATTGTGCAAGCTTGCATGAAATGAGTTTAGTGTTGCAATGAAGCAACTCTGAAAACTGTAAACTGTCTTCGTACCATACATCAAAATATATGGATTAAATACCTAATAAATAACATCCCAAGGAACAATGGAGTCCTTTGATGGCAAGAGAAGATTTAAGTGTGAATATAAACATTGCTTTTAACAATCTTCTACTATAACTTATTGTATTGTGCCACAATATCTTATAGCGCCAAAGTACGCTATCTCGCGCGTGCGCTCACCAGGCAGACTGTCCTCTTGATATACACCTATTCAACCTTTCAACCTAATAACAAACGTACGAACTTGAGGAATTTTCCTATGCTATCGAGTGTTCCTAATGCACGGCAAACGTGAATAATTGTGAAGCATTTTTCTTAATAGGTTGCATTTGCAACGTTAGTTACGATACGTAAATAGCTATTAGTTGAGAGGACGGCATGCACTGCAATACCCTCACATCGGCTCTCATTACTCGATTTTCTTAATATTTTAATATGAGGGGATGAATAATAATAATTCTGATAATTATTCTGTGTCCATAGATTCCAAACTGCAACCCCCCGTTATGATGGCTCTCGAATCTCAGTGCACTTGCAAGGTTGAGCATTAGCTCTCAAGCACCGGCTTTCCACCTAATTGTCAATTAATTCGTTGACTTCCAATCCTCATGGTTTTTCCCGTATTTGTTTATTGAATTCGCTGCTACAATCCCATGTTATAGGCCTTTTCCTTTCTTTGTTAATCTTGTTATCAAATATTCCTTCGTGGTATATCGCCTAACCACTTGGATTGGCCGGTAGAGCGATGGTCTTGCGTCATGCAGGTCGACGCTCAATCCCCGACCGTCCAGAAGTGGTTGGGCACCCTTCCTTCCCCCCCGTCCCATCACAAATCCTTATCCTGACCCCTTCCAAGTGCTATATAGTTGTAATGGCTTCGAGCTTTCCCCTGATAATTCCTTTCCCATCCCATTCCTGGTATGTATATGGCTCGTCTTAAGGTCTACGAAACTTTGTGTTGTTCTAAGATCAACCAGTGTCCTGTAAGGTGCTGTACATGTACGAGGTATTGCATAGGTACAAGCGCATCAGAGGTACAAGGGTGTACACAGGTAGTAGAGCAGCACAGGTACAAGGGTGTACACAGGTACAAGGGCAACACAAGTACAAGTGCATCAGAGGAACAAGGGTGCGCACGGGTACAAGTGCAGCCAATATACTTTAAGCAAGCAGAAAGTCACAATATCAAGTCCAAATATGACACACCCAACCCACACATCTAAGAATAAATTAAACGCCAGGCCATTACACAAACTTGATAATGGTCCCAAAATAGACCGAAACGTTGTCAATTCCTTTAAGTTTTATGTGGCTTGGGTGTCATATACGTGTCATCGAAGATAACCCGGTAGTCCTTAATAGAATTATACAAATTTATACACAAGATTTCCACACCATCCAGTACCAGAGACGCCACTGGTGAGACGTGTGCCTGGTCCACGCGAAGAAACTCACACGTGTCGTCAAGAAGGAAGGTGGTGGCGGGACAGGCAGCGCGAAGGTCTGATTGGTTCTGACCAAACGTTCTTCACACACAGTCCATTCTCTGTAAAGTGGCGCCTCGCGCGTTCTTTTATTTGCAGTCGCGTGTTTGATCTGCCTCAGTACGACACTGTTCTGTCGACCGGCAAGAATTATTGTTGCAATTTAAGCATTGTCTTTCAATATTGTGTGAGTGTGTGTGCAAGCGTTTATTTGCACGTGTGAGGGATATATATATATATATATATATAAAATATATATAGAAATTATATATCTATAAATATATCAGCGAGGATTAATAAAATAATATCACACTGCAGAAAAACTTGTAAAACAAAAAATTATTAAGGTTATTTATGAGTTAAATTTAAAACATCTACTTGATCAGAGAATAATGACTTTTCCAAGTGATGCAATTTTAAACATCCAGGTGTTATAATATTTACATTAAATTTCACCAGTGAATTGGGATTATATTGCTTAGGTTGCAAGGTGCACCATGTTGCAACTTTGATGTAAGATATTCATGTAAGGCATGAGTCTTACTTTTGAATCAATCACGAAGAGGCGGGTTTGTTATAAATATTTGAACACTATGCAAGTAAGATGAGGGACCCCCCACCACATTCACATATTATATATATATTCAATGAAGGGATATATATATATATATATATATATATATATATATATATATAGTATATATATATATATATATATATATAA
>WNGS01001312.1:6538655-6561739 GCA_020271785.1 Procambarus virginalis | reverse complement strand
GGGAAACATGCAGTCGAGGATGATAAAATGGTAGATTTAACTCTTAACATCATATTCATTCTAATGTTTTACAACTGAGAAAATAACGAAACTACTAGCCATTACATTTTATTCTAGCCAAATTTCCTGAGAGCATTATTGGAAATTAATACTGTATAATGAATATAAACCCCATTTTCTGTAACCGGAATTCTAGAATGCTATCCTACTTTAACTCAGGCTTAATTAAGGTAAAACTGCTATGCTTTGATAATGGAAAGGAAATTTGGCCACTATATATATATAAAACATAAGATTGTGCAATTAATTACACGTGATATTAGTGAACATCAAATATAAGGACACACGAAGCGACGGCTCAAGCTACTCATGCGAAACAGCAACAACATAAGAAGAAAGAACATCCGTGAGAAGTTGAAAAGACACACAAACATTTGTAGGAACAGGTTTAAACATTACAGATATATGTGCACATGTCCACATGTGTGTACACACGAGTACATCGGTAGGAAATGATGTGAACTCTAGGATCAGAAAGTGTCAAGAATTCAGGTCAAATCAGCAACAGAAATATGCCGAGTTACAAAGCCTATGTCTGTTGCTATACATGATGATTATTATAAATGCTCTCCACATTACAGGATTATAATTTAAGTGTATTCTATGGGTCATTAAATAATTTTATGACAATTTTGCCTGTTTTACATTTTAAATGATAAGAGATAAATGATTTGAAGATACTAGCAACTGAGCAGATGCGTTAGGATTCTATGTATCCAGCAAGTATATGGTTGTTAATAAAGCTATTACAGTGGTCTTATCAGCCCTCTCGACGTGGGTGATAGGTCTTAAGTCCAACATCAAATCAAACCCAATTGAGTCATATGAGCCCTTCGTAATATTATAAGGTTTTAGCCAGTGGTCAAGTGTAAGAACTAGAGGCTATTCAACTCTTTCGAGTTATTCAGGTCTAAACTACACAACTTTTTTCACTAATTCCTACAGTAAAACAAAATAAAACTTCGCAGTAAACTACAGCTGTGACATGCATGTCCACCTAGCGACATGCACAAAGAAAAACTGAACCAATTATAAGCAGGCAAAGAACATTATTAAACACTTACCTTCACACCGTCTCACCTGCGCCTCCACAGGTACTGCTATACCTGTCTTGGTAACAATTTACAACCAACGTCGTGCCTACCTCTGCCACTTTGCTCAGTCTGTCTCCCAGCTTCTTGTGTCCCTTACCCTCTGCAGGGTTAGGAGTTGCTAGGATACCTTTAGCCTTGAGCTTCGGGCTTGGATGCAGGGTTGTCTCCTCGATTTTGGCGTCGTCAGTCGGAGGCGCCAGCGAAGACCGACGTGAGCTAAAAGGTTTCAAAAAGGTTCCTGTGTTCAACTTCGAGGGAATATTGAGAGAGGTTCCTGTGTTCAACTTCGAGGGAATACTGAGAAATGTTCCTGTGTTGAACTTCGAGGGAATATTGAGGCTCGTGTTTTTCCTCCTGGCTGTGCTGCGAGCTACTGTCGTCGTCTGTGCCTGCGTCAGATGGTTCTGAGTAAGTTTTTGACGTATTGGAAAGCGTCGGCACAATTATTGAGTGCCTGTGGAGCGGGGTTTCCAAGTTCTTTTTTAAGGTTTCCCTCAGCTCCAAGAGCACACAGTTCGGACTCTTCTTGTCCTTCTCATCAAGGAAACCCATCTGGGTTTCTGCTTAAACCAGCATCATTGTCGGTTCTGCTTACTTGACTACAGAGGTCTTCGGCGGATAGCAAACTGATATCATCCGCCCCGCTACATACCATGCCCTCTAAGAAAGCATGGTGCAAGGCCTCTGAAAGAGCAGAGTAGGTCTGAGACTTCCCCAAACCCGGGCTCTGAATTGGTAAAAAGTCCTTTTTGCTGGAGTTATACTTGTCCTCCCTAGATGTTATAACACTATTATTGTTCAATTTACACAACATGGTTAGCTCTGTCCCTTCAAGACCATTTTCAACGTTAGGTGACGTAAACATCTGCAACCCATCCTGACACTCAGAGTCACTCGACACATCAAACTTAATTTCTTCCGATTCAGAGTTAGCATCTTCCTCTCGCTCATCAGTACTAGGAGACGGAGTTCGACTCCTGAAGACTTTCCTAAGTGCCCTAGCGAGAGAGATTCCAACGGCAGGTTCTTGTTGCGGCTGCGTGGGCTGCCACTCTCGCATTCTGAGTTAGGTGAACACTTTTTCTTGAGGCAGTTGAGTGGTTCCGTGACAGTAACATGAAGAGCGTCAAGGCGAGTCTCGCTAGCACTTAAGTGCAGCAGCGGGGCTCCATGCCCGGGGCTGTCATGGGACGGCTCCTCGGGTCCTCCTTCACTCATCCTGATGCCTCGTCCCGACCCACAACCACATCATGGATATTAACTTAATTCTCTCTCAAAATGCTGAATTACAACGGGACAAGATAAAACAAATTAATTGCGCAAACTAATACAAATTAGCACTAATTTATTTCACTTAAAAATATCGTAAAAATGTTTCAAGAACTTGGGGGAAAAGTCTTAGTAAGTCTTGGCTCATTTACGAAAGTTATCTGATCACCATTACTCTTTAAGATTTGTCTATAAACATGCCACTCACACTTCAGAGATCACCAATCCATTGACATCTGAGGTCACACAACAATGACATCTTTAGACAAGCTACGACCACCCCTGCACTTCCCTGATTAAATGTCAGTCCAGTTTAACATCAAACACAATAGCCCCCACATCGACCTTGTCAATAATTTAAGCTTTGATAGATTATTGCCTCAACTGGCGACTAGGATACCGATACTAGGATACTGGCGACAGATACCCATATCCCCACATACTGAGCCTCCCACATCCCTATATGTTGAGTACGGCATATCCATACACACTGATCAACTCATATCTCCACATATTGAGCACCCCATATACTGGCAACATATATCCTCATATATTGAGCTCACCATATTCTCACACAACGAGCAATCAATATCCCGGTATATTCAGCACCCCCATATATCGACATATAGAGCAAGCCATATTCCCATATACTGAGCATCCCATATCCCAATGTTCATCATGTAAGCTGTAGCGTAAAACAGGTTACAGAAAGCACGAAAGGTCTACATCAAGTCCCAGTGTCGTGGTGTTTTACAGTCATTGTTACAAGTTTCATGTATAAACTCAATTTTCTTTCCCCTGTCGCCAGATAATGCTTATAAAACAAATACAATCGGCATAAACTGAAACGTCAACAAAAAAAATACAATTAATATACAGAACTATATAGAATTAATACTACATACAAAGAGTTATATACAATTAATACACATAGTTGATTTTACAAATTTCACTCGTGATGAGTTTGTTTATAAAGGTCCAAGTGATATATATATATATATATATATATATATATATATATATATATATATATATAGCTACAGCCTAGCTTCCTGTGGGTCGGCGTGCCATATAATCATACTGATCTACAGCTTCTTGATAATATGAAACATCACGGATCCACGTTAATAAGGGGCCTTGGCTGCAGTAGGTGAAGCTTTTTGCGAGGCCTGAGTGGCCTATTAATTATGTAAACTAGGGCAAGAGTTTACAGGGTACTGGTCCTCACGATTATCCCTGACTCACGTCCCATTGAAGGTGGGAGTCTGGAGCTATATTTACACCTGGACGAGATGCCAGCGTAAATATGCAAATAAACCGTAAAAATTCGCTCTGCTTCGCACGAATTACTCAGAATGAAGCAGAGAAAATAAATATATATACTTTTCATGCTTTAAAGCATGAAAGGGATTAATGGAAATAATCGCAAGAGGAGCCATCTGGCAAAACTATATACGCACCACGCGGAGTTTCCCGCCTGAATGAAGCTGTTCTTTGTCAATACTCCCACACGCATCATCTGCCAGAGTCCTTATTCCCATAACAATGGACATAAAATGAAAATATGTAACGTTTAAGTTGCTTTCTCTCGCAACTTAAGACGTCTAAGGGTGCTACAGGTGTTAAAAAGAGACTATAAAGCTCAGTAGTGTCAAATGGTATTACTTTTGGCGAGTCTCCATGCCCTGCCAGTCTTGGCACCGGGCCCAGGCACTAACTGACGAGTCATGACACTAAATCTGGCATAGTATTTGTCTTCAGTTTACTCTAGTTACGGAGCAAACAGTCTGGGGTTAACGCGAGGCAAATATTTATAGGTAACAAAACCTCTTATGATCTCAACTAATTTTAAATTTTTTTCATACCTTAAAGTTATTTATATAAAACTGTCTATTAAAACAATTTTTTGTTTACCAATAACTCTTATCAGGTAATATAATGTGGACAATTCATCCACCTTAAATGATTGTACTTATAGCAATTATTTGATCGAACATTCAAAGTGATTGTTCCAGCCAGCAATGTTCACGTTTTGAATTATTAAGACCACGAAACAAGTAAACATTTTTAGGCCAAGTGCACGTACCTGCTTTATATTAGGCCTAAACGCACAATAGGCCTAGGATTGCTTGGGCAGGTTAGGTTCTGTAGACTTACTTTTCCAATTTAATAAAAATAACATTTGAGCAAATTCAATAATACAAAAATGTGAACTTTTGTGTCCAACAGCCTATTTTGTACGTTTGAGTCAAATATTTCCTGTAAGTACTGTTCCATTCATATTGGAGAATAGGCTGAAAGCGGAATATTGCTCAAGAAATGTTTTCACAATAGATTAAAGGCGCTAGGTTTATTTTCCCGACTCCCTCTCCATAAACTGCTGTAATACATCCCTTTTGCTGAACAAACATTTAATTCAGGCTGGGTTCAGTGAAATTTCTCCCAAAGTCCAGTTTTGGCATAAAATATATAAATGTTGCTGAAATACAAATAAATATTCTAAATGAGTCAACCAACTCATTTAGCGTTCATTATTTTAACCTTTAATGCATTCACTAGAACACTATATTGTTGAATGTGAAACCGTAAAGGACTTTAGACCTCCTGGCCTATTGTACCACCAACTGTGTAATTATTTTATTGACTCAGGTGTTCTGGACGACATCCTAACAATTTATCCAAAGTTTGCTTGTCCATTTTAAAGAATGAAGAACAATTTTTATTTATATTACTTCTAAGCTGCATCACTTATGAACCCATCCCTGCCCCTGTGTGGCAGTGCACAATAGAAAGTTGTTTTCCATATCCATACATTAAAACACTGATTGTAACCATGATATATATGTGCTTCAGGGTACAGTATAGACCTATTGTCTTGTGTATGACCCTCTGTCCTGCGTGACAGTGAATACCAGCATTATCCTCACTTTAATAAGACTTAATCGAAATCCTCAGATTAGGCAAAATTGCAATTAATTTTGTCAATAAGGATGTTAATAATAAAATAAATTATTTTTTTAAATGAGCGTTTCTGACGTCACGAAACCGTCGTGCGAAAGTGCCTTATAGGTTCATGGGTCCTTTGGTACCTACCAGAGGGGGACCATGAACAGAAAAATGGGACATTATGTCAATTTCGCGAGCCGCTATAATTTTCTAGCCCGAGTTTTGACCTTAGGTAAAGTATACGTCAATATATGACGTTACTAACCTCACGAGTCCATGGTCACCGCTGGTTTTGCTTGTCCGCCACTACTCTATTTCTTTCCCATGAGATAAAGTCCAATTCGCCGCGTCTATCACTTCTCACGGTGTCAGATATCAACAGTCTCGGCTTTTGTGTCTTATTATATATTGTCCCTCTATAAATGAATTCCGAAGCCCTTGAAAAAATGAGATATCAGAAGAAATGGGAATGTCTGTTGTCCTACTCGCTATTTGCTACAAATGCAAAGATATACGCAAACATGTTTCCCTCCAAACTCTATGACAAGGAAAAAGGGGAGAGAAAGGCAGAGAGAATAGTTATTCTGAAACGGAACAAAGTCATACGAATCGTCGTGGACGCTTTTGACATGCTCATCAGTGCCAGGCGCGTGGCGTGGCGCCATGACAGTTTTACTCCTGATAGCAACTTGCGTTCGCTCGCTTTCCCCGATTCCGATATTGCTAGATGAAGATATGCCATGAGTCTTCTGTTAACTTTCTATAAAAGAGAGAGAGCGTGTGTGTGTGTGTGTGTGTGTGTGTGTGTGTGTGTGTGTGTGTGTGTGTGTGTGTGTGTGTGTGTGTGTGTGTGTGTGTGTGTGTGTGTGTGTATGTGTTTACTGTTTGTGCCTGCAGCATCGAGCTGTTAGCTCCTGGACCCCACCTGACTCAACAACCTAAGTTTCTGTATCATATCTACTGCATATGTTTTTATCTCTCTCTCTCACATACACACACATCGTCAGGATGCAGCCCGTAGCAGCTAATTCCCAGGTACCCATTTGTTGCTACGTATACAGAGGCATCAGGTGAAAGAAACTGCCCATTTGTTTCTACTTCGGCCGAGAATTGAAATCGGGCCCTTTGGACTTCGACTCCCAAGCGCTGACTACTCGTCCACGAGGACCTGTATGTGTTTTTCTAGTCCCTTTGCATTTTTATATCTTGAAGAAATTTGCCTTGTATACCGTTCTTGTAGAAACATTTATTTGTGGCCCAACCTGCAGCTGCCCATGTGTGGAGAGAAGATATCCGCAGAGCGCAAAAAACATGCAAATGAACTGCCAATCACAGCAAGGGCGCCGCAAGTCGGAACTCATTCACCAGTTGAAACACTTTCTTTACGTACACGAACACAATTATACTATTTGGAATTTACTGATGAACTATAAGCCATCTTCAGCGCGACCTTCACGCCGTACAAATTGATATAACCTCACCTATCAAACCTCACCTATCATTCCCTTGAATACCCCTACCTTCTTTCCGAAACATTTGCTGGGTATTTTGTGTGAAACAGGGAATATTGTGTCCCATGACTGGTCAACGTGTTGCCTAACCTCGAACTGTTGCATAGCTGAAGCGGAGAAAATCCGATTGGCAATGTTTTCCAATATCAGTAGTGAGAGGGGGAACCTAAGAAGCTTGACTTGTTATTCGTGGTGCTATTTCATTATATTTGTATATATTCTGGCATGAATGGGTCTCGACACAAGCCGAGATCGTCATTTGTGTCCAACCTGCTGCTGCTCACCGAGGACATGAATAGGGGGCTGTGGTTCCTGGTGGCTAGGCTTACCGCACGCTTTTAAAGGAGAACATGCACTTCGCTATCAATGGAAGCCTCGCCACCTACTTCCCTCAAGTCTTGGTGTTCTGCTCTTCCGCGGGTAGTGTCTGTTTGTCTGTCTGTTCAAGTACGTTTATTGAGACAATAAAATACAGCCTAAAGGGACAGAGTAGCTTAGGCTATTTCTACCCCTCCTTGTCTGTCTCTACACCAGCTTGAAATAGGCTTAATGATTCTCTATATTGACTTTTAAGACTCTTCTCTGACTATTTTCTCATTCTCTCTTTATCAAGCTTTGTTTACAGGTTGGTACAAAGGTACCACTTGAAGGAACTTTGTTTATAAATTGCGAAGGGTAGACTGTATTGCCCTTATATTATAGAGACGCAATCTTAGTGAATCTGCCATTTTTAGATGGCACTGTATAATGCATTCGCTTTCACAGTTCCAGTTAATATGAGTTAACAACAAAAAAATAAAATTTCGTGCTAATAATTGTAATAGTAGTACAATATTATTTGTTTACAAAGTATATTTTCATAATAATATAAAATTATAGATCTATATAACAAAATATATACCCGAGAGTACATAACATACGTGTTATATATGTTATGCACTTATATATTAAATATACTAGGGGTGGTACCCGGCTCAACGAGTCTATCTCCCCTCCCCTCTCTCATAATCGCCCCTTCTCTCATCTCTCTTTTCCTATCCCCTTCCCCCCCCCCCCTCCTTCCCTCTATTCCGCATCTCTCTCCTTCAGAAAATGTAATACTGAATGCTCATTCGTTAATAGTGAAGTAACCTAGGGACTCGACTAGGCAACTTTCACCGATTAGGTTGGAGGGGATTCACTATTAGGCTCGAACCCTTCTTAATAGGACCAATAGCATCGCCGCCGACTAGCTATGTCCGTCCGGAACCCAAGACCATTCCCCCTGCAAAGTTGGGTGAGGCTAGCCCCAAGCGACTGGCCTCGAACCTTGAACAGTTACACAGTAAGTTTCAAATCCACATGAGAAAACTTTAGAAATAATAAGGGAGGGGGAACCTTTGACAAGCCGCCGACCTCCTGTCTCTGTCGAGGCCACGATAAAAATGGTGGCCACTCTAAGTACAGTGGTAACGCATGAACTACGACAGTAAGGGTGACATTTTGTTGACCAAACCACACACTAGAAATTGAAGAGTCGACGACGTTTCGGTCCGTCCACAAACAAGTCCATTGTGATAAGACAATGGAGGCATGAGAGAGGTGAGAGAGAGAGGTAATATTTCGTCTGAAGGCGCGACAAACGTGACAGAAATATATCGGTAAGATGTCTGGGAGAAAAGGTTGACATCTCCTTCAGCTTGAATGTTTAAGAGGCCCAATTTTCTCTCACCACAGGCTTTGGAGCAAAAATTCTGGGCAGGGCTAGCGACTTTGTCAACGCTGCAATTTTATCATGAAATATTTTACTATGCTTTTGCGGTTTATGCCTTTGATGTACGTATGCACGTTAGAGAATTAATAATATAAATAATAAATAATAACAATAATAATAATAATAATAATAATAATAATAAAAAAAAATAAAAATGCACGACTCGAGTGACTGTTTATCTGAACATTTGATAAAACAAAGCAAAATAAATCTTTAAGTATTCGTACCATAAACACCCATGAGCGTATATGAATTATTTCAACACATATCATCCTAGTTAACTAGTATAAAAAATAGTTTAATAGTCAACACATCCAGACCGAAAGTAATGAATTTGAAAACAAAATAAAAAATGGTGGTGGTTGGCGGTTCGTATGTTACCAGTGAACTTAAACGGCTAAGATTGCTTAGACTAAGACGTTAGCTTCAGTAAGATTGGATGTTATGACGTATGTTGGCTTCTGTAAGAGTATGTCCTATGTGTTTACCACCTACTACGCTGTTAAATCTCAATAGCAATCTTATTTGGTTTATAACTCCAACTAATGGTCCGTTTGGTATTTCTCCAAAATGCTGACATTCCAATTTTTGTCTAGAATCTGTAAGCCTATTTCCCATGCACATGGGTTTCCAAGCCTGTTGCGGTGCAGATGACACTATTTTTTCTATTCTTCTATTGTTCCCTTAAATAAATGGTTTAGCAGTAAGGTTAGTTTACAATCACCTCCCACATTACCCTTTACTGTTTTACGTGCCTCCTCTATGTCATCACTAATTAAACACTAACAGCACGAGGCGCAGTTCTGTAGTAATGTATAGCCTAATGCGCGGCAATATTGAATGTTGGTTTGCCTAGGTCACATTTGCTAACCAGAATGTTCCTACTAATGTGTGTGTGTGTGTGTGTGTGTGTGTGTATTCACCTAGTTGTGCTTGCGGGGGGTTGAGCTCTGGCTCTTTCGGCCCGCCTCTCAACTGTCAACCTTTTTTTCCCATGAAACTCAGAAACTCTGCCCATTTGTTTCCGCCAACGCAGGGGATCGATCCCCGGTCTACGAATCCCGAGTGCTGTCCACTCAGCCACCAGACGCCCGGTGCGTGCGTGCGTGCGTGCGTGCGTGCGTGCGTGCGTGCGTGCGTGTGTGTGTGTGTGTGTGTGTGTGTGTGTGTGTAAAAATAAAATAAGCCCAATTTCCTTTTCAATAGTGATGTTCTAAAGGGAAAAGGATACTAATGAAGATCTTATTTCACTGTCATTTAAAATATTTCTGAGATTATTAAATCATTTTGGTCTGTTTATTGTTCCCCTCAGGAGACGACTTTGAAGGCAGGCATGCAATCACCCCCTACATATAAATTATACACATTTTTACTACATATAAACGTAAAATATTTATGTAAACATAAATATTGCTTTCATAACACCTCCGGAGGCAGGCAGGTCAATACAGATGTTTGAGACTGCTTTTCAGCCAACATTCTTATTTTTCACCTTGTTTTCTTCCTTAATTTATCTCACGAGCTGTGAGCAATCCTCAACACCTGTGTGTTGAGGATTGCTCAACACACAGGTGTGACCCGTGTCTCGCTTCCTGGCCAAGTCACTCCCTGACCCGAGCCTGCTTGCTACATGTGTCATCAAGACCTAACTCACCTCGTCTGACCTCTGCCTGCTACGGGCATAAAACACCTTCCTCCCCAACATGACCCGACATTAGCTTAAAGCGATACACGCTTCGTTAGATATTCCAGGTAAGCAACCCGTCCTTAGATCAAGTCCATTCTATCCAGCAGTTGACCCCAAAGACGCATTCATTAATTTTTAACATTCTGTTCATTCAAAACAGAATTTTTTTCAAATATAAATTAATATTATTATATATTAGCATATCGTGCATATTTAGGCCCTGGTTAGGTTAGGTTTGGTTAGGTGTTTAGGTTCTGTTGGCGATTATTTGTATTTGTAGTACGTGGGTGAAGCATTTATAGCGTTGTGGTTCGAACAAAGGTCGTCAGTGAAGCACTTGTTCCGGAAGTGTTCGTACGTCATCAGTTGTGAGTCGTGTGTAAACCGTTTTCAATTCATAAACAGCTGGGGGGGTTGGCGGGTGCATGGAATGGACTTTGGGTCTTCGTTTGGAGGACGGGGACTGAGATAAGAGATGCACAAAAGGTCCAACACACCCATCACAGTGAACAGGCCAAAGCCGAGGGGTGTTATAACAACACAGCAACACGACATGTTGCTATGCTCTCATATAGATAGCCTAGCTACACAATCTACACGATTCTTGCTCTCAGGGATAATATGTAAAATGCATATATTTCGTAGCTTCCCAACATGCCGTGATGCATAAACTATTGTTTGTATGTTTAAGATAATCGTCAGCATAAGCGTAATATATTTAGCATAGCAATCATTCTCAGATATTTAACAACAACAATTATTCAGAAATGAAACGCTGAGGCTTTTATTCTTGAGCAATTGGTAACGCGCGCTACCTCGCAGCGTTACCAACACCAGTCCCGGCTTGGAGGCGGGACAACTCTTGAAACCTGCCACATGTATGTCACAGGTATGTACATCTAGCGTGGTTTGTGCCTCCCATTGCTAAACACATGTATATAAAGATAATAGGGATGGCGGTCTGCAATATACATATTACTGTGATAATGATAAGAATAAGATTAACAGTAAAACAGGAAATGAAAAAAATGCCAATTAGAAATTAAATTACAATTACCTATAATGAAAACATTGTCAGTAAGAAATATGAAACTCACCTGACTAAAACAATTGCATGCAACATGTATTTTGTCTGTTTTACCGTGTAAAACAGACTTTTCTGTTTTAAGAAAACAAAAAGCCTGTTTTTTTTAAACAGGTTTTAAAACAACCTGTTTTTTAAGTTTTCCGTGCGAATGATGCCATAACAATGTGACAGTCAGACATTACACATATATTCTGCACTGGAAATAAAAAGCTAAAGTTCACACATTCGTTTTGTTAGCGAGAAGATTTGCTTTTTAATCTGTGAAATTTAGAAACCGTAAACTTAACGATGGTAATAAGATTCGCCAAGGATCCAGTTGCTACGAGTCCAAAGTCTTTTTATTTGTCAACTTTAAAAAACCGTTTTGAAAGTTTCTCCATTTTGAAAGTTCCTCCATTTACCGCCATTACTTTACCCCTATCATTGTTTCCGATTAAAAGTTTGGGCAAAAGGAATTTATTTCTGAATTTACGATTATTTTCCTCCAACACACACACACACACACACACACCACACACACACACACACACACACGCACACACACACACACACACAATCCTTGTAATAAATACGTCGATGGTAATTTTTCTGTTTTTAAACTGCCAGGATGTTGTTACTAGGTTGCTGAAGCGAGAGAACCGGGGTTCGAAACCCGAAATAGATGATGGAGGGGAAGAAATATTAGGTAATGAATTGAGCCCCTATTCCTTTATGAAATTTTCTGTTTGATGCATTATAATACACAAACGTTTCGCCCAAAGTTCATTTTATAATTATAAAATGGGCAAATATCGTTAGATTAGGCTAGGCTGAATTAGATTAGGCTTATTTAGCCTATGTTAGGATGGACTAGGTTTGTTTGGGTTAGGATGGAATAGATTAGAATGGATTAGTTTCAGTTACATTGGTTTGAAATTTCATCCACAATTTACGTGACCCGTGACCAACCCGCTGTTCAAGCCTAAACGGTCCCCACACATTTACAGGTAAGTGGACAACCTGTACAGTCTATAGACTAATAAACAAAGGATGAAGTGTAACAGAAGCCTAACAAGCAGAGCGGTCGTAAAGATTTGCATTTTGTTCAGTAAATGAGGCTATTCACATTTGTTTTTGACGATAACAGGAACAGTTGAATCCTGTTTTCCGTTAGCAAAGAAAGCAGCATTTGTCACCGTGCTTAAGACCCACCTCGCACCTGTTCAACAGCTGTACAGTGCTGTTTGAGTACGTTTTGAAGCTCCACCCACCCCAATGCCTAACAGCTGTGCGATAAAATCCCAAGTATATAACCTTGAACTTCAACGCTTTATGGGCTATTCATGCCCGTGCCACCTCTTGGGTGACTTTATCAATCAATCGCCACACCTGTCCAACAGCTGTTATGTCTGTGAGGCTGCCATTACCCCTGTAATTGATTGATGATTAAGATTAAACCAACCAGGAGGTTGCACGGGCATGAATAGCCCGTAATACCCCTATAAGCTCGGCTATTATTCCTAAATGATGACGCAAATCAACGGAGCAACAGCTTAAACTGGGGAAGGAAATAATCAGGGATTAATTGGTGCATATGTGACACGTGGAATGTGGCAGGCTAGTCCATACGTGAATGTCAGATGTGAGGAGCCAGGTGTGTGTTAGATGTGTGTTACGGTTGTGTCGTTACATGTGAACCTTCACACACATATGCATGGGGTTACAAGGTGTAAGTAGATGTTAATTGTTGTTCTGGTATGAAGTCACATGTGAGTAATGAACAGCGCCTCCTCACAGGTGTGTAAGCTGAAGCAGATACAGATGTACAAACTGAAGTTTACAGATGCAGGTATGCGAGCATAGATATGCAATTACAGGTGAATGTGGTCGTAAGTCTTCCAGGTGTGGACAGCTGCTCGTGACTCAGGTGTGTAACTCCAGGTGTGTACTGACAGTATTGTAGCCTTACACGTGTGTGCTCTCGCGCCATACTAAAACCATTAAGTTAATTACCCCACAACTACACACACACCCTTGTGTGTGTGTGTGTGTGTGTGTGTGTGTGTGTGTGTGTGTGTGTGTGTGTGTGTGTGTGTGTGTGTGTGTGTGTACTTATGTAGTTGTGCTTGCGGGGGTTGAGGTCTGGCTCTTTGGTCCCGCCTCTCAACCGTCAATCAACAGGTGTACAGGTTCCTGAGCCTACTGGGCTCTATCATATCTACATTTGAAGCTGTGTATGGAGTCAGCCTCCACCACATCACTGACTAATGCATTCCATTTACTAACTACTCTGACACTGAAAAAGTTCTTTCTAGTGTCTCTGTGGCTCATTAGGGTACTCAGTTTCCACCTGTGTCCCCTTGTGCGTGTACCACCCGTGTTAAATAATCCATCCTTGTCCACCCTGTCAATTCCCCTGAGAATTTTGTATGTGGTGATCATGTCTTCCCGAGCTCTTCTGTCTTCCAGCGACGTGAAGTGCATTTCCCGCAGCCTTTCCTCGTAACTCATGCCTCTTAGTTCTGGGACTAGTCTAGTGGCATACCTCTGAACTTTTTCCAGTTTCGTCTTGGGCTTGACAAGATTCGGGCTCCATGCTGGGGTCGCATACTTCAGGATTGGTCTTACATACGTGGTATACAAGGTTCTGAAAGATTCCTTACACAGGTTTCTGAAGGCAGTTCTGATGTTAGCCAGCCTCGCATACGCCGCCGATGTTATTCTTTTGATGTGGGCTTCAGGAGACAGGTTTGATATGATATCAACTCCTAGATCTTTCTCTCTGTCCGTTTCGTGAAGGACTTCATCTCCAAATTGGTATCCAGTGACTGGCCTCCTAGTTTCATTACCTTACATTTACTTGGGTTGAACTTTAGTAGCCATTTGTTGGACCATTCCTTCAGCTTGTCTAAGTCATCTTGTAGCCTCATACTATCTTCCTCTGTTTTAATCCTCCTCATAATTTTTGCATCATCAGCAAACATTGAGAGGAACGAGTCTATTCCCCCTTGGGAGATCATTTACATATATCAGAAATTACGCTCCATCAGCAATTAGGATCACTTAAAAAAGAGGTGTGGGGGTCCCCCAGCAAGAGGTGTGGGGGTCCCCCCAGTAAGAGGTGTGGGGGGTCCCCCAGCAAGAGGTGTGGGGTCCCCCCCAGCAAGAGATGTGGGGGTCCCCCCAGCAAGAGGTGTGGGGGGTCCCCCAGCAAGAGGTGTGGGGGTCCCCCAGCAAGAGGTGTGGGGGTCCCCCAGCAAGAGGTGTGGGGGTCCCCCAGCAAGAGGTGTGTGTGGGGGTCCCCCAGCAAGAGGTGTGTGGGGGGTCCCCCCAGCAAGAGGTGTGTGGGTCCCCCCAGCAAGAGGTGTGGGTCCCCCCCCAGCAAGAGGTATGGGGGGGGGAGAAGGTCACTCCACATGACCTTGGGTTGCAAGTCGCTCGATACCGTGGAGGGGTGAGGCACATGCACACCCCTCCCTGACCACACCCTTACCCGACCACACCCTTACCCGACCACACCCCTCCCTGACCACACCCCTCCCTGACCACACCCTTACCCGACCACACCCTTACCCGACCACACCCCTCCCTGACCACACCCCTCCCTGACCACACCCTTACCCGACCACACCCTTACCCGACCACACCCTTACCCGACCACACCCCTCCCTGACCACACCCCTCCCTGACCACACCCTTACCCGACCACACCCTTACCNAGGATTCCTGTTTACTGTAAGGTGAACCGGTGCATTAGGTGAAAGGAAACATACCAAACTATTTTGTCGCACCTTGGATTCAAACCCCCATAAAACTTTCATCATAAGTACTGTATGAATAGTAATAATTGACAGTGATAATTAATCAATGGTAATTAAAAATAAAACTTCAATAAAGTATAAATACTTGAGAATTAAGTACCAACTTAGTACCGAGATCCAACGTACAGTAATAATCTATACAGTATTTTATGATGTTAACCCACTACACTATCTAAATATAATGTAAGACTTTAAATTAATTGTTATGTCTCCTATCTTCTACAAGGTATCTGTTAATATCAGAATTGTAATATTTACTATTTATTTATTTATTTATATACAAGAAGGTACATTGACTGTTGTTTTTAATATCTTTTTCATTTGTTAAAATTTGTGCCTTTTTATAATATGTAATGTATAATTATAATGATCAGTGTAAAGCTAATATTATTAACTTTTTTCTTGTACAAATGAATAATGTATGTGAAAATTGTTATGTGAAAAATATCTGTCGTATAACTTAAAATTTATAACATATGGCAATGATTTTCATGAACTTACTTGCCCATGAAATCGTCTTTACTTCGAACATCTTTATCCCAGACTGTGATCTCCAAGCTGTGACTTTGATCATCAAATAGATGAAAGTCAAACTGCTCCAACCACTTAGGAGTCAGTGTGTGCAGTTCAATTTTACTCTTGTATTTCTCATTGCCGAGCCTGGAAAAATCAAGAATGAAATTTGGATTTAAAAACTTGCAATCAAGAAAGTGTTAAAAAAAAAGAAATACAGTACATATTACATATGAGAAATTTTGTGAGCTGCATACCTGTTACAATTAATAAAATGTTACACCATATTTCAACACACTCCTTGCACGCTTTAGATATATTACTGGAACAAAGGTGGATGTATTCAAGAGGCAATTAGATAACTTCTTGCAAGAAGTGGCGGACCAACCAGGCTGTAGTGGATACGTGAGCCACTACAAGCAACAGCTCTTGTATATAAATAAATAAAAAAAAAGATATATTTATAAGGAAACTGAACTAGGGGGCTTTTTGTTTTCATTAAGTTTATACTGAAACAGAGAAAATAACAAAATAGAAAGACTACATAATATATTACTAACCGAAACTTCACGTATGGATCAGAAGTGCCATCGGGATCCATTGGTAGGAGATTTTTACCCTCCACGAGCACAATGGTTATGACAGAGCTCCATATCTGACTCTTCAGTCTCCTCTGCTGCTCTGCCAAACGGGACCCGCCACGTTGAAGGTACTGAGGAAACAAAGCAATTTCCTTGACAATAATGGTATGTAAAGTCAACTTCTACACGTTTTATAATGCAATAACAATATAAACTATGCGGTTTCTTTGAATGGTTATTAATATCTTCAGTTCTTTGCTGCAATAATATGAATTTAAATATTATGACTGGTATGAAATGTCTAGCTTTTTATTGTTTATTAATCAAAATGTCTGTTTTATTAGTTTTTACTTTTTGTCAATGTTAAATAGCATTACTTTAATTAAATGTTTGCAAGATGTCGACTTGTGTGAGAGAATGTTTATTTGTAAAAGTGGACTTCCTGCGTGTTTCCTGTAGCAACTGTCACCACCCCAAGAGGGGAGCCGTATTTAACCGGCAGAGGGGAAGGTGTAATGACAAGTTACAACCCCGCTCCTGTGCCAGGTAAGCACGGGCTCACCATAGCCCGTGCTACTTGGAACTCTTTGTTCCCAGTAGCTGAATCTTAAACAACAGGTGTGATGGGTGCTTTCGTGAGGTTTCCAACCCCCACTGTTGAGGCGGCTGTCTCAGTTTTCTCCTTGCCCTTTGAGAACGGTACAATTACGTGATTAGTGGTTTAATATTATGTTGCGTATATTCCACTTCATGTGTTTTAAAATAAATGTAATGCACGCACCTTGTTGGTTGGTTTGACTCCCGCAATTTCAAATTAGAACCAGACAAATCCTCATCTGCTACGTAATATTACACAGATGCATATAGAAGCATACTTGGCATCTGACAGCTTCACAAATTAGTGTTATTCATTTGGTGTTTCAGCTCGTATTTGATGTGTGTTTGTATATATTATTTTTGGCTCTATGGTTTCTAATTCTAAATAACGTAAATGAACTGTAAGAATGAAGGAATAAATCACAAAATTGCCCCTTACAAGTATTAAATAATGAAAATTAACATTGACACAAATAAAACAATAAAATAAACATTTTGGCTAATACAAATAAAAGCTAAACATTACATACCAGTCATTACATGACCTTGTTTGGAAGTTGCCTCTGAATTATATGAACTGCCTTTTGAGATTGCTTAATGTTCCAATGGATTCATTACGTTTTTTCACATCCTGCAACTTTAGAGAAGACAAAAAAAACAATAAAAGCAATGCCAATAATAAAGATGCACATAATCGTAAAACTAGATATTCAAATTGTTTTATGTGGCTATTTTAAGATACATAAATATATTCTGTACATCCTTGATAGATCCAGGCGGCTCTTTTTAACTGCATAATTCTTACCTCTTTGTCGTATTACATAGGGGAAACATGCAGTCGAGGATGATAAAATGGTAGATTTAACTCTTAACACTCATATTCATCTAATGTTTTACAACTGAGAAAATAACTGAAACTACTAGCCATTACATTTTATTCTAGCCAAATTTCCTGAGAGCATTATCGGAAATTAATACTGTATAGTGAATATCAACCCCATTTTCTGTAACCGGGAATTCTAGAATGCTATCCTACTTTAACTCAGGCTTAATTAAGGTAAAACTGCTATGCTTTGATAATGGAAAGGAAATTTGGCCACTATATATATAAAAACATAAGATTGTGCAATTAATTACACGTGATATTAGTTGACATCAAATATAAGGACACACGAAGCGACGGTGCAAGCTACACATGCGAAACAGCAACAACATTAAGAAGAAAAGAACATCCGCGAGAAGTAGAAAAGACACACAAACATTTGTAGGAACAGGTTTAAACATTACAGATATATGTGCACATGCCCACATGTGTGTACACACGAGTACATCGATAGGAAATGATGTGAACTCTAGGATCAGAAAGTGTCAAGAATTCAGGTCAAATCAGCAACAGAAATATGCCGAGTTACAAAGCCTATGTCTGTTGCTATACATGATGATTATTATAAATGCTCTCCACATTACAGGATTATAATTTAAGTGTATTCTATGGGTCATTAAATAATTTTATGACAATTTTGCCTGTTTTACATTTTAAATGATAAGAGATAAATGATTTGAAGATACTAGCCAACTGAGCAGATGCGTTAGGATTCTATGTATCCAGCAAGTATATGGTTGTTAATAAAGCTATTACAGTGGTCTTATCAGCCCTCTCGACGTGGGTGATAGGTCTTAAGTCCAACATCAAATCAAACCCAATTGAGTCATATGAGCCCTTCGTTAATATTATAAGGTTTTAGCCAGTGGTCAAGTGTAAGAACTAGAGGCTATTCAACTCTCTTTCGAGTTATTCAGGTCTAAACTACACAACTTTTTTCACTAATTCCTACAGTAAAACAAAATAAAACTTCGCAGTAAACTACAGCTGTGACATGCATGTCCACCTAGCGACATGCACAAAGAAAAACTGAACCAATTATAAGCAGGCAAAGAACATTATTAAACACTTACCTTCACACCGTCTCACCTGCGCCTCCACAGGTACTGCTATACCTGTCTTGGTAACAATTTACAACCAACGTCGTGCCTACCTCTGCCACTTTGCTCAGTCTGTCTCCCAGCTTCTTGTGTCCCTTACCCTCTGCAGGGTTAGGAGTTGCTAGGATACCTTTAGCCTTGAGCTTCGGGCTTGGATGCAGGGTTGTCTCCTCGATTTTGGCGTCGTCAGTCGGAGGCGCCAGCGAAGACCGACGTGAGCTAAACAGGTTTCCAAAAAGGTTCCTGTGTTCAACTTCGAGGGAATATTGAGAGAGGTTCCTGTGTTCAACTTCGAGGGAATACTGAGAAATGTTCCTGTGTTGAACTTCGAGGGAATATTGAGGCTCGTGTTTTTCCTCCTGGCTGTGCTGCGAGCTACTGTCGTCGTCTGTGCCTGCATCCGATGGTTCTGAGTATGTTTTTGACGTGTTGGAAAGCGTCGGCACAATTATTGAGTGCCTGTGGAGCGGGGTTTCCAAGTTCTTTTTTAATGTTTCCCTCAGCTCCAAGAGCACACAGTTCGGACTCTTCTTGTCCTTCTCATCAAGGAAACCATCTGGGTTTCTGCTTAAACCAGCATCATTGTCGGTTCTGCTTACTTGACTACAGAGGTCTTCGGCGGATAGCAAACTGATATCATCCGCCCCGCTACATACCATGCCCTCTAAGAAAGCATGGTGCAAGGCCTCTGAAAGAGCAGAGTAGGTCTGAGACTTCCCCAAACCCGGGCTCTGAATTGGTAAAAAGTCCTTTTTGCTGGAGTTATACTTGTCCTCCCTAGATGTAATAACACTATTATTGTTCAATTTACACAACATGGTTAACTCTGTCCCTTCAAGACCATTTTCAACGTTAGGTGACGTAAACACCTGCAACCCATCCTGACACTCAGAGTCACTCGACACTTCAAACTTAATTTCTTCCGATTCAGAGTTAGCATCTTCCTCTCGCTCATCAGTACTAGGAGACGGAGTTCGACTCCTGAAGACTTTCCTAAGTGCCCTAGCGAGAGAGATTCCAACGGCAGGTTTCTTGTTGCGGCTGCGTGGGCTGCCACTCTCGCATTCTGAGTTAGGTGAACACTTTTTCTTGAGGCAGTTGAGTGGTTCCGTGACAGTAACATGAAGAGCGTCAAGGCGAGTCTCGCTAGCACTTAAGTGCAGCAGCGGGGCTCCATGCCCGGGGCTGTCATGGGACGGCTCCTCGGGTCCTCCTTCACTCATCCTGATGCCTCGTCCCGACCCACAACCACATCATGGATATTAACTTAATTCTCTCTCAAAATGCTGAATTACAACGGGACAAGATAAAACAAATTAATTGCGCAAACTAATACAAATTAGCACTAATTTATTTCACTTAAAAATATCGTAAAAATGTTTCAAGAACTTGGGGGAAAAGTCTTAGTAAGTCTTGGCTCATTTCACGAAAGTTATCTGATCACCATTACTCTTTAAGATTTGTCTATAAACATGCCACTCACACTTCAGAGATCACCAATCCATGACATCTGAGGTCACACAACAATGACATCTTTAGACAAGCTACGACCACCCCTGCACTTCCCTGATTAAATGTCAGTCCAGTTTAACATCAAACACAATAGCCCCCACATCGACCTTGTCAATAATTTAAGCTTTGATAATTATTGCCTACTGGCGACTAGGCGATACTAGGATACTGGCGACAGATACCGATCAATCCATATCCCCATATACTGAGCCTCCCACATCCCTCCCTATATGTTGAGTACGGCATATCCATACACACTGATCAACTCATATCTCCACATATTGAGCACCCCATATACTGGCAACATATATTCTCATATATTGAGCTCACCATATTCTCACACAACGAGCAATCAATATCCCGGTATATTCAGCACCCCCATATATCGACATATAGAGCAAGCCATATTCCCAAATACTGAGCATCCCATATCCCAATGTTCATCATGTAAGCTGTAGCGTAAAACAGGTACAGAAAGCACGAAAGGTCTACATCAAGTCCCAGTGTCGTGGTGTTTTACAGTCATTGTTACAAGTTCATGTATAAACTCAATTTCCTTCCCCTGTCGCCAGATAATGCTTATAAAACAAATACAATCGGCATAAACTGAAACGTCAACAAAAAAAATACAATTAATATACAGAACTATATAGAATTAATACTACATACAAAGAGTATATACATTAATACACATAGTTGATTTTACAAATTTCACTCTGATGAGTTTGTTTATAAAGGTCCAAGTGGATATGATATATAATATATAATCATAGTGATAGTATATATATATATATATAGTATAATATATATATATATATATATAATATAGATATATATAGTATATATATATATTATATATATATAATTATATATATATAGATACAGCTTACCCTAGCTTCCTGTGGGTCGGCGTGCCATATAATCATACTGATCTACAGCTTCTTGATAATATGAAACATCACGGATCCACGTTAATAAGGTGGCTTGGCTGCAGTAGGTGAAGCTTTTTGCGAGGCCTGAGTGGCCTATTAATTATGTAAACTAGGGCAAGAGTTTACAGGGTACTGGTCCTCACGATTATCCCTGACTCACGTCCCATTGAAGGTGGGAGTCTGGAGCTATATTTACACCTGGACGAGATGCCAGCGTAAAATGCAAATAAACCGTAAAATTCGCTCTGCTTCGCACGAATTACTCAGAATGAAGCAGAGAAAATAAATATATATACTTTTCATGCTTTAAAGCATGAAAGGGATTAATGGAAATAATCGCAAGAGGAGCCATCTGGCAAAACTATATACGCACCACGCGGAGTTTCCCGCCTGAATGAAGCTGTTCTTTGTCAATACTCCCACACGCATCATCTGCCAGAGTCCTTATTCCCATAGCAATGGACATAAAATGAAAATATGTAAGTAACGTTAAGTTGCTTTCTCTCGCAACTTAAGACGTCTAAGGGTGCTACAGGTGTTAAAAAGAGACTATAAGCTCAGTCAGTAGTGTCAAATGGTATTACTTTTGGCGAGTCTCCATGCCTGCCAGTCTTGGCACCGGGCCCAGGCACTAACTGACGAGTCATGACACTAAATCTGGCATAGTATTTGTCTTCAGTTTACTCTAGTTACGGAGCAAACAGTCTGGGGTTAACGCGAGGCAAATATTTATAGGTAACAAAACCTCTTATGATCTCAACTAATTTTAAATTTTTTTCATACCTTAAAGTTATTTATATAAAACTGTCTATTAAAACAATTTTTTGTTTACCAATAACTCTTATCAGGTAATATAATGTGGACAATTCATCCACCTTAAATGATTGTACTTATAGCAATTATTTGATCGAACATTCAAAGTGATTGTTCCAGCCAGCAATGTTCACGTTTTGAATTATTAAGACCACGAAACAAGTAAACATTTAGGCCAAGTGCACGTACCTGCTTTATATTAGGCCTAAACGCACAATAGGCCTAGGATTGCTTGGGCAGGTTAGGTTCTGTAGACTTACTTTTCCAATTTAATAAAAATAACATTTGAGCAAATTCAATAATACAAAAATGTGAACTTTTGTGTCCAACAGCCTATTTTGTACGTTTGAGTCAAATATTTCCTGTAAGTACTGTTCCATTCATATTGGAGAATAGGCTGAAAGCGGAATATTGCTCAAGAAATGTTTTCACAATAGATTAAAGGCGCTAGGTTTATTTTCCCGACTCCCTCTCCATAAACTGCTGTAATACATCCCTTTTGCTGAACAAACATTTAATTCAGGCTGGGTTCAGTGAAATTTCTCCCAAAGTCCAGTTTTGGCATAAAATATATAAATGTTGCTGAAATACAAATAAATATCTAAATGAGTCAACCAACTCATTTAGCGTTCATTATTTTAACCTTTAATGCATTCACTAGAACACTATATTGTTGAATGTGAAACCGTAAAGGACTTTAGACCTCCTGGCCTATTGTACCACCAACTGTGTATTATTTTATTGACTCAGGTGTTCTGGACGACATCCTAACAATTTATCCAAAGTTTGCTTGTCCATTTTAAAGAATGAAGAACAATTTTATTTATATTACTTCTAAGCTGCATCACTTATGACCCATCCCTGCCCCTGTGTGGCAGTGCACAATAGAAAGTTGTTTTCCATATCCATACATTAAAACACTGATTGTAACCATGATATATATGTG
>WNGS01001312.1:6520119-6532837 GCA_020271785.1 Procambarus virginalis | reverse complement strand
ATCACATACTGCCGCAGAGACAAAACACGCAGGTGGGACACCATCAACAAAGCCAACTGATCACCAAACATATGGTGATAGATTCGAGTCAAAAGCACCAGACACGAAGACTCAAGAGAGGACGAACCAGCCCCGATAACGGACCGGACCGAGCATCTGAAAGAGGCGGAGCCGTGGAAAAAAAACCCTGGAAGCGGACACCAAACAGTAAAGACAAAACGGAGGTAGCTCCCAAGGCGACTACTGGAAGGAGGCCCCAAGGGCAAGTACTTACAGGCGTTTAGGGAAGGGGACTCCTAAGTGCATGCAGCCTGAGTACTTGTGAATGTACTCTCAGCTCCACACACCACTGAAGCAAGAATGGAGAAGAAAAGCCGGAGCTGGAGGTACATGACAAAAGCCCACCGACAGCCAAGAACTGACTGGGTCGGGTAGCTGGCAGGGGGTCTGGGGCCCCCCTCTCCCTCCCGGGGAGGGGGGGGGGATTGTGCAGACGGCGGCGTGTTGGTAACATGATGACGTCATGTTTGTTTGATCGTTTTCTTCACGGAGAGTTCTTCTTCCTCTCGTTCGGCTTTTGGTAGCAATTCTTCACCAGAATAGGGGTGCTTTGGGGTGCCTATCTTTCTGGGTTCCATGATGGCAGACATTGAGTACTTCTAAACCATATATAAGGTGTCTCTATAGGCCATTGCTCCTCGCGCCTCTCTGAGTGGGGCCAGGTTCTGGCTCGTGGTCCCCGGTAGGCCTAGAACTGCATGTACAATTGACTGATGCCCAAAGTTTATACATCCGTATCAGCCGGATAGCTCCGGGGAGCGAAGGGGCTTCCCCCAGAAAAGAAGCAATTGCTTAAACAGTTTTGAGAATCATGGGTGCAAAGTAATTGTTTATAAATGATTTACTATAGAAATCATTAAACAAATTGGACAAGATATTCCTGAGATGTTTGTTCACTATGCACACACAAACCAAGCACACAAAAGCTTCAACACAGAAACTTAACGTGTAAATACTGTACACACAAATAAAAAATCAAGATAGTGACCCTAAAGTAAATATATAAACACAATATATATATATATACTATATATATATATATATATATATATAATATATATATATAGAATATATAGATTTTATTCTAGCTATGATAATTAGATATATATTACTTATTATATATATACACTAAAATGAATTCTCATATGTATGCGCTAGTTCGTGTTAGTAACGTTGAAGATAATACGTCAAGCCTTGCGCTATTTAATCCGCATCTACACATACGGTAATTATTTTCTACTTGTCGGTCATATAAGAATATATAGAATGTGAGTGTTGTTATATACCGTCATCAGGAACATTCAGAATATCTGTTGACCCTTTAGCTCTAGCTCGCAGTTTCTTATCCTTTAGGGCATACCTGGAAATATCATTGCATTAGCCACGCAGAATTAATAATAATAATAATAATAATAATAATAATAATAATAATAATAATAATAATAATAATAATAATAATCATAGTAATGTGATATATCACTGAGAAAATCCACTAGAGTTGTGAGGTGGGTAGAATACGCAATTGGCAATGACGGGGTCGTAGGTTCGCGTCCACCTCATGACCCTAGTGGATTTTCTCAATAATAATTATAATAATTAATATCTCAAAAATAGTGGCACTGTAAAACATGACGTACCCATGCATCTTCTCTCATTCATTTATCATATAGAAGGTTGTACCATAACTCTTAAGCACCAACTAAGAAACAAGTACAGTACTGTACATACAGTAAATCTATTTATTTTGGGAATCCTAATCAATGCAGAAGTACAATGGAAATTAAGGGACCCAGGATATAGAACAGCCTTCCAAATTATACAAGATGTTGTATCTCATTTAAATTATTAAAATAATTGGCCGAGAATAAAAAATACCTAAATACCTACACACTACTCATAATATATAACAGTGCATCAACCCCCCAACCAAATGTGCATCAACCCCCCAACCAAATGAAAACTGCATAGATTAAGACAATTTCAGAGATGCATATGTCTTACGCAATGTTCATGGGTTCTGTTACATCCCTTCAAAAAGAGGCTGAAGTCATGTTTTTTAGCTAGACTGATATCTCATTTAAAACTGAGACAGGAATGTAGTCACTGATTATGGGGTCACTTTATGCCTCAGGTCATTACCCTAAAGTACCTGGTCATTCTCAGGTGATCTTGGGATGTAGTTTTGTCCAATTAAAATCCTAACATTTTCTAAATTATCTGCTTGTTTCTTGTAATTTTTTAATAAGAATTCAACTGAAGAGAGTGTCGGTAAACACAAAAACCGTTTTGAAATATATCTTTCATCAATCATTGAGGGTTCATATTATCTGGTGACTTTCACATGATGAGAAATTTTTCCATTCATCTGAAGAAACATTTAATACAATTTATTGAAGTAGAAAACCCATTCTTATATGTATGAAGCAATCTCCAACTGCTACTCACAGAAGGTAAGGATATATAGCAACAACAACGAAAGCCTCAACAAGAATACAGTAGGATAGAAGGAGAAATGAAATAAGATAAAAATAAGTGGATAAGCAAATAAAGAAAAGCAAAAATCCTTTGTAAGGATACTTAGTGAATTAAATGAAACAAAGTGTAGATGCTCCTTCATATATTACAAAATAGCTCCCCGGAAAGGATCATCTTACTGGCACTTACAACCAATCATCTGTGCTGCATTTACTGTAATTCTCAGTCAAGAAGTACAGGTACAGGTACATATCTAAGAAATTCAAGACCTATGATTACAGAAAAGGCAGACAAATTACTACAGTGTCGTGCAAAATATTATTATTGATCATAATAAATATTACCTTAATCATTACAAATATTTCTCTCCAACGAGACCATAACTACAATAATTATCCACACAAGAAAATGTCAAGAACATACCAGCTTTAGTGATGTTCAATGCAGGAACTGAAAACGAGTTGAGGAATAATAACAATCACATGTAGAATAGTTCGGAAGAACATTACCAAATTACAGGCCTTTAAGGCACCAAGGGGGATGGAATCCATTCTAAAATAAAAATAATAAAGCATCTGTCGAGACACAGTATGCCATTCAGACCACTACCGTATAGTGCTCGGAGAACTTCTCAGCAACCAAAGCAGGCTTTAAGTAGCAGAGAATCAACATTACCCAGTTTGATTCATCAGTTCATGAACATCATTTTCCCAGATTTGCCCAGAGGCATCTGGATTAGTATAGTGTGTCTTGAGATTGAAAATCTCATTAATAATATAAAAGAATAATAATAATTTAATAATAATAATATCAATAATAACAATTAATAATAATAATATTTAATAATTTAATAATAATATTTTTAATAATAATAATTTAATAATTGAATAATAATAATTTTTGTTATAAAAAGTACACAGGATCAGATTACAGTGGTTACTTACAAGGTACAGGATTAGCATATTTTACAAAATGACTAATTATGCACAGTATTTAAGGCATAATTTAAGATAATGAGGATTTTAAGTTGTACATTTTTGGGTAATGCTTAATACTGTACTTAAGATGTTACCTAACACCTTGAGAATTTTTTGAGAAGCAATTGTTAGGTTTTTTGTATTTCACAGAGTACAATCTTGTCATCCCAACGTGTATCTAAAGGAAACAAATGAAGGAAAAAACAGCTTTAGGAACGGTTTAGAGAGTGAGGTTGACATGACCCCAAGAAGTTAGAGAATGATTGTTATGGATGATTCGAATGGTAACCTGGGAACGGGTTGTGATAAGTGTGTGTTATGAGTACAATACGTGCCTAGAAAAAATTATATATAATACGCAAGTAATGTGTTCACAAATGGTGTATACCTATGTACTATATATAATGATGCAGCAAAGACTGAACAGCATAAACAGCACATGAGAAGCAGTATGTAAAAAAAAAAAAAAGTGGAACCAATTTGTCACAAGAAAGTGGACTTTTGATATGTTTTATATGACTACTCATGGGAAGCACTTAACTTAGGTATATATATGGCTTTGAGGCACTGTTATGGATAATTAGCTAGTGTGATGATAAAATATCTTACTAAAATATCAGATACACTTTCCTTGAAATACAAAGCAACTGATGTAACACATAACACGTTTCTGCCCGAAACGCTGCACGTACTAGTGGCTTTACAAGACTGTAATTACCATATTATGTATCCTCACAATCCCAATGTACCTTCTTGTATATGCATAAATAAATAAAATAAATGAATATAAGGCAATAAATATAAGCTTACTGAACCACTTTTCATTAGAGAATACTGGTACAGTAGTTTCTTTTCCCACATCGAGCAATTCAATTGTTTAAGAGTGTCTGCTGCAGCAACTGACACAAGGACAGGGTTAAATGTAAAAAAACAAACAGTAGGAAGAAAAATTAAATTTAACTTGGGGGGGGAAACCTTCACAAACTTTAAGATCTATGTCCCAGACTAGGAAAAGTTGTTCTCAGGTGTATGATGTATTAAATATTGTTTATTCACAGAGGAAATTAAATTAAATGCACCTGCTATGTGAATGACAATGCATTATCTGGTATTTCAATACATACCATTTTTTCTCACCATTCTTGATCTTCAGTAATGGAATGTTGACTTTCCCTAAGAACTCCACCTTATGGTCTCTATCTTCGTCATAGACAGTCACCTCAAGTATACTATGGATGTCCTTGACATTACTGAAATATGAAGAGAAACCATTCATATCTTTTAAAATTAAGACACGAGAGAACTATGAAAGAAACTTAAATGTTTACTGTAAAGCGCACTTTACTAATAGTCAATCAAGCTTATAAGATGAAAAGTAACAACACAAAATACATACAGAATGTATAGAAATAAATTCAATTTACTTACAAGCTAAATATCTTATTCCAGTTAGGTGAGAGTGTCTTATATTCTGTCTGAGTTTGAAGTCTGGCATTAATAAGCTCCAGGACACAAAAGGGATCACTCTTGCCTCCTATGTCAGCCGCAGCTAAGCCCTGAGCCCTGAAGATCTTCACTCTTAAATAACCAATGTCTCTAAGATTGTGAAGCGTTCTTGAAAGCTTCTGTTGAAGAAAAGTTATTTTTGTAATCAATTTCAACTCCGTATGCACAATGAAAAGTACCATTATGTAAACATCATCTAAGTGTCACAATCCTCAGCTTGCTAAGTACCAAGGTTAATTATTTTAACTACAGTACAACCTCAATTCAATGAAGTACCTGGTACATGAGCAACCTGACCTCTTAAAAATAATGTCGCTTTTGGCCGTTTGCCAGTATGGCCAAAAGTGGACGTAATTTGAAAATGAAAAACAAATGAAAATAAATTTGGGATTTTTTTTTAACAAAAGTAAGTTAAGGGTCCTCTGGTAGGTTAGGTGGGCAGGAAAATCTCATAAAGTTTAAAAACTTCATGAAAAACGTTAATTGAAAGTTTCCTCTCCTAACCTTTCCGAGTAGGCCGGACGGCTCAAACAGAAAACGGGACAGTACGTCACTTTTGTGAGTCGATTTCATTTCAAATTACGTCCACTTTTGGCCATAGCATGCATATGAGCGAAAAGCGATGTTATTTTTAAGAGGACAGGTTGATATGAGACCAACCCCCAATTCATTGCAGTGAAGGATTCCTAGCAATGGGAGATGCATCCAGGGAGCATTTCCCATGACCTATAGGCTAATTTCACTTTGCAAAATGTTAATTTCAGCCTATAATATAATATACAACTACTAAATGAACATGTCTGCCAAAAAATTTAACCACATCTAGCTTATTTCTCACATCCCCAGATTCAACACTCATTTTAAAAGTAGCAGGGCCATACTTGAGCGAATGAAAACGTTGCTAACTCAAATTGAAAATAAACCATAGAATTTGGTTTTAAATATCTTCAATAGCTTTCCCAAGGCTCCAACTGTTCCTATAGTAATGTTGAGTCTATCTACAAAAATCATCAAAACATGACTAGAGCCATAATAAGAGTGTGACCATTCGTACCCTAATATTTTGAATATTTCCACAATCTATGCGCTGATTTCACCCAGTGGAAATTTTAATTTCAACTTTAATTTCAATTTTAATTAAAGACTGTACCTCTCTCAACCAGTTTAAGATAAAAACTAAGCACTACCTAATAAATTCCCTGTAACCTACCTTACCCCTATATTGTCAACCCATGTCTGTTTTTTTAAACAACGCTGTTTGCCGACCTAATTGTATTTGTGCTGCTTTTTCTGCCATGTTCCCCCCCTTTTTTATTTTTATTTTTAATTCTTCTCAACACATTTTATACTTTAATCTCAATTAGTATTAAGTTTTAGTCTTTAATGTTTTTCCTGCCCGAAATGCTTTGCGTAATAGTGGCTTTAGGCATTATATGTACTAGCTCTATCTATAAATCTATCAATTTTTGTAAAACCTCTTGTATGTATGTACCTTACCTGAATAAACATTTATTTATTTATTTATTATTATTTATTATTATAACTTGTCATGTGAAGGACAACTACCAAGAGAACTTGTTTGTAAAGAGATTAAACTACACCTAGCATATTTCCCATGCCCTAGCCTTAAAATCTCACTTCCAAAGAAAAACTACCCAAATTAGTGAACGAAAATGGGGGGAATCTGAAAATTAAAATGAACATTCTTGCAAAGCTACTAATGTGCATTGCATTTCGGGCAAACTTACAAACCTTCAAACTTACATATTTATTATATATATTCTCCAGTTCTTTGGGATTCTCTTGATAGCTATGAAGGTCAGATATAGTTTCTGAAGAGGTTGTGCCTGATATGGTCAAGAGGAGGAATAAAGACCCCGCTCCTTTGTCCAAATCCACCCATATATGATGTGTCTTTTCCCGCTCATACTGTGTTATGTCTAAGCAGCACCTGCAAATATGGTAACTATAAATTTATCTTAAAATTACATAATACCTCAATAAATTTCAACAGTCAATTTACCATATATTAGGCTAAACAAAATTAAAAAAAATTGCGAGATGAAGTCAATATTGGTAGAATTTGAATATATATTTACGAACTCATACCTATTATTCTATCATTTTGGGAAATATCAATCCTGACGTGTACCGAGGCTCCCCCCCCCAAGGTCCTACTACTGACCCTTCCCAAGATGCAACCCCACAACAGTTGACTAACTCCAGGATACCTGTTTACTGCAAGGTGAACCGGTGCATTAGGTGAAAGGAAACATACCCAACTATTTTAGTAGCACCTTGGATTCAAACCCCCATAAAACTTTCATCATAAGTACTGTATGAATAGTAATAATTGACAGTGATAATCAATGGTAATTAAAAATAAAACTTCAATAAAGTATAAATACTTGAGAATTAAGTACCAACTTAGTACCGAGATCCAACGTACAGTAATAATCTATACAGTATTTTATGATGTTAACCCACTACACTATCTAAATATAATGTAAGACTTTAAATTAATTGTTATGTCTCCTATCTTCTACAAGGTATCTGTTAATATCAGAATTGTAATATTTACTATTTATTTATTTATTTATATACAAGAAGGTACATTGACTGTTGTTTTTAATATCTTTTTCATTTGTTAAAATTTGTGCCTTTTTATAATATGTAATGTATAATTATAATGATCAGTGTAAAGCTAATATTATTAACTTTTTTCTTGTACAAATGAATAATGTATGTGAAAATTGTTATGTGAAAAATATCTGTCGTATAACTTAAAATTTATAACATATGGCAATGATTTTCATGAACTTACTTGCCCATGAAATCGTCTTTACTTCGAACATCTTTATCCCAGACTGTGATCTCCAAGCTGTGACTTTGATCATCAAATAGATGAAAGTCAAACTGCTCCAACCACTTAGGAGTCAGTGTGTGCAGTTCAATTTTACTCTTGTATTTCTCATTGCCGAGCCTGGAAAAATCAAGAATGAAATTTGGATTTAAAAACTTGCAATCAAGAAAGTGTTAAAAAAAAAGAAATACAGTACATATTACATATGAGAAATTTTGTGAGCTGCATACCTGTTACAATTAATAAAATGTTACACCATATTTCAACACACTCCTTGCACGCTTTAGATATATTACTGGAACAAAGGTGGATGTATTCAAGAGGCAATTAGATAACTTCTTGCAAGAAGTGGCGGACCAACCAGGCTGTAGTGGATACGTGAGCCACTACAAGCAACAGCTCTTGTATATAAATAAATAAAAAAAAAGATATATTTATAAGGAAACTGAACTAGGGGCTTTTTGTTTTCATTAAGTTTATACTGAAACAGAGAAAATAACAAAATAGAAAGACTACATAATATATTACTAACCGAAACTTCACGTATGGATCAGAAGTGCCATCGGGATCCATTGGTAGGAGATTTTTACCCTCCACGAGCACAATGGTTATGACAGAGCTCCATATCTGACTCTTCAGTCTCCTCTGCTGCTCTGCCAAACGGGACCCGCCACGTTGAAGGTACTGAGGAAACAAAGCAATTTCCTTGACAATAATGGTATGTAAAGTCAACTTCTACACGTTTTATAATGCAATAACAATATAAACTATGCGGTTTCTTTGAATGGTTATTAATATCTTCAGTTCTTTGCTGCAATAATATGAATTTAAATATTATGACTGGTATGAAATGTCTAGCTTTTTATTGTTTATTAATCAAAATGTCTGTTTTATTAGTTTTTACTTTTTGTCAATGTTAAATAGCATTACTTTAATTAAATGTTTGCAAGATGTCGACTTGTGTGAGAGAATGTTTATTTGTAAAAGTGGACTTCCTGCGTGTTTCCTGTAGCAACTGTCACCACCCCAAGAGGGGAGCCGTATTTAACCGGCAGAGGGGAAGGTGTAATGACAAGTTACAACCCCGCTCCTGTGCCAGGTAAGCACGGGCTCACCATAGCCCGTGCTACTTGGAACTCTTTGTTCCCAGTAGCTGAATCTTAAACAACAGGTGTGATGGGTGCTTTCGTGAGGTTTCCAACCCCCACTGTTGAGGCGGCTGTCTCAGTTTTCTCCTTGCCCTTTGAGAACGGTACAATTACGTGATTAGTGGTTTAATATTATGTTGCGTATATTCCACTTCATGTGTTTTAAAATAAATGTAATGCACGCACCTTGTTGGTTGGTTTGACTCCCGCAATTTCAAATTAGAACCAGACAAATCCTCATCTGCTACGTAATATTACACAGATGCATATAGAAGCATACTTGGCATCTGACAGCTTCACAAATTAGTGTTATCATTTGGTGTTTCAGCTCGTATTTGATGTGTGTTTGTATATATTATTTTTGGCTCTATGGTTTCTAATTCTAAATAACGTAAATGAACTGTAAGAATGAAGGAATAAATCACAAAATTGCCCCTTACAAGTATTAAATAATGAAAATTAACATTGACACAAATAAACAATAAAATAAACATTTTGGCTAATACAAATAAAAGCTAAACATTACATACCAGTCATTACAATGACCTTGTTGGAAGTTGCCTCTGAATTAAATATGAACTGCCTTTTGAGATTGCTTAATGTTCCAATGGATTCATTACGTTTTTCACATCCTGCAACTTTAGAGAAGACACAAAAAACAATAAAAGCAATGCCAATAATAAAGATGCACATAATCGTAAAACTAGATATTCAAATTGTTTTATGTGGCTATTTTAAGATACATAAATATATTCTGTACATCCTTGATAGATCCAGGCGGCTCTTTTTAACTGCATAATTCTTACCTCTTTGTCGTATTACATAGGGGAAACATGCAGTCGAGGATGATAAAATGGTAGATTTAACTCTTAACACTCATATTCATCTAATGTTTTACAACTGAGAAAATAACTGAAACTACTAGCCATTACATTTTATTCTAGCCAAATTTCCTGAGAGCATTATTGGAAATTAATACTGTATAATGAATATCAACCCCATTTTCTGTAACCGGGAATTCTAGAATGCTATCCTACTTTAACTCAGGCTTAATTAAGGTAAAACTGCTATGCTTTGATAATGGAAAGGAAATTTGGCCACTATATATATATATATAAACATAAGATTGTGCAATTAATTACACGTGATATTAGTTAACATCAAATATAAGGACACACGAAGCGACGGCTCAAGCTACTCATGCGAAACAGCAACAACATTAAGAAGAAAAGAACATCCGCGAGAAGTAGAAAAGACACACAAACATTTGTAGGAACAGGTTTAAACATTACAGATATATGTGCACATGTCCACATGTGTGTACACACGAGTACATCGGTAGGAAATGATGTGAACTCTAGGATCAGAAAGTGTCAAGAATTCAGGTCAAATCAGCAACAGAAATATGCCGAGTTACAAAGCCTATGTCTGTTGCTATACATGATGATTATTATAAATGCTCTCCACATTACAGGATTATAATTTAAGTGTATTCTATGGGTCATTAAATAATTTTATGACAATTTTGCCTGTTTTACATTTTAAATGATAAGAGATAAATGATTTGAAGATACTAGCCAACTGAGCAGATGCGTTAGGATTCTATGTATCCAGCAAGTATATGGTTGTAATAAAGCTATTACAGTGGTCTTATCAGCCCTCTCGACGTGGGTGATAGGTCTTAAGTCCAACATCAAATCAAACCCAATTGAGTCATATGAGCCCTTCGTTAATATTATAAGTTTTAGCCAGTGGTCAAGTGTAAGAACTAGAGGCTATTCAACTCTCTTCGAGTTATTCAGGTCTAAACTACACAACTTTTTTCACTAATTCCTACAGTAAAGCAAAATAAAACTTCGCAGTAAACTACAGCTGTGACATGCATGTCCACCTAGCGACATGCACAAAGAAAAACTGAACCAATTATAAGCAGGCAAAGAACATTATTAAACACTTACCTTCACACCGTCTCACCTGCGCCTCCACAGGTACTGCTATACCTGTCTTGGTAACAATTTACAACCAACGTCGTGCCTACCTCTGCCACTTTGCTCAGTCTGTCTCCCAGCTTCTTGTGTCCCTTACCCTCTGCAGGGTTAGGAGTTGCTAGGATACCTTTAGCCTTGAGCTTCGGGCTTGGATGCAGGGTTGTCTCCTCGATTTTGGCGTCGTCAGTCGGAGGCGCCAGCGAAGACCGACGTGAGCTAAACAGGTTTCCAAAAAGGTTCCTGTGTTCAACTTCGAGGGAATATTGAGAGAGGTTCCTGTGTTCAACTTCGAGGGAATACTGAGAAATGTTCCTGTGTTGAACTTCGAGGGAATATTGAGGCTCGTGTTTTTCCTCCTGGCTGTGCTGCGAGCTACTGTCGTCGTCTGTGCCTGCATCCGATGGTTCTGAGTATGTTTTTGACGTGTTGGAAAGCGTCGGCACAATTATTGAGTGCCTGTGGAGCGGGGTTTCCAAGTTCTTTTTTAATGTTCCCTCAGCTCCAAGAGCACACAGTTCGGACTCTTCTTGTCCTTCTCATCAAGGAAACCATCTGGGTTTCTGCTTAAACCAGCATCATTGTCGGTTCTGCTTACTTGACTACAGAGGTCTTCGGCGGATAGCAAACTGATATCATCCGCCCCGCTACATACCATGCCCTCTAAGAAAGCATGGTGCAAGGCCTCTGAAAGAGCAGAGTAGGTCTGAGACTTCCCAAACCCGGGCTCTGAATTGGTAAAAAGTCCTTTTTGCTGGAGTTATACTTGTCCTCCCTAGATGTAATAACACTATTATTGTTCAATTTACACAACATGGTTACTCTGTCCCTTCAAGACCATTTTCAACGTTAGGTGACGTAAACACCTGCAACCCATCCTGACACTCAGAGTCACTCGACACTTCAAACTTAATTTCTTCCGATTCAGAGTTAGCATCTTCCTCTCGCTCATCAGTACTAGGAGACGGAGTTCGACTCCTGAAGACTTTCCTAAGTGCCCTAGCGAGAGAGATTCCAACGGCAGGGTTCTTGTTGCGGCTGCGTGGGCTGCCACTCTCGCATTCGGAGTTAGGTGAACACTTTTTCTTGAGGCAGTTGAGTGGTTCCGTGACAGTAACATGAAGAGCGTCAAGGCGAGTCTCGCTAGCACTTAAGTGCAGCAGCGGGGCTCCATGCCCGGGGCTGTCATGGGACGGCTCCTCGGGTCCTCCTTCACTCATTCTGATGCCTCGTCCCGACCCACAACCACATCATGGATATTAACTTAATTCTCTCTCAAAATGCTGAATTACAACGGGACAAGATAAAACAAATTAATTGCGCAAACTAATACAAATTATCACTAATTTATTTCACTTAAAAATATCGTAAAAATGTTTCAAGAACTTGGGGGAAAAGTCTTAGTAAGTCTTGGCTCATTTTACGAAAGTTATCTGATCACCATTACTCTTTAAGATTTGTCTATAACATGCCACTCACACTTCAGAGACACAATCCATGACATCTGAGGTCACACAACAATGACATCTTTAGACAAGCTACGACCACCCCTGCACTTCCCTGATTAAATGTCAGTCCAGTTTAACATCAAAAACACAATAGCCCCCACATCGACCTTGTCAATAATTTAAGCTTTGATAGATTGTTGCCTCAACTGGCGACTAGGATACCGATACTAGGATACTGGCGACAAAGATACCGATC